>CAJNSZ010000570.1:0-60945 GCA_905329745.1 Rotaria sp. Silwood2
TTATTTTAATTCGAAAGATTATTTTAGCCAATTAAAATAAAGTTATCTTATTATTATTATTATTATTTATTATAATTATTATATTTATTGAGATAAAAGAATAAAAATCAAATTGTATTAAATATATAAATAAAATGGAAGAAAGTGTCGATATGAATAAATGTTCATCAATATCAAAAGAATCAAAACGTCGATTATCAGATAGTGAAAAAGCAGGAAAAAAACCTATTAATAAACGTTGTCGTAAACGATCTTCAAATGAAAAGATAAATGAAAAAAATCAAATTCCAATATTTACAGATGCATTTCTTGATTTATTTCGTAAACAAAAAAGTGAAATACGTTCACTTAAATTAACTTACAATCAATTATCTGAACGTTTTAAATTAAAAGATGCTCAACAAGAACAAATTCGTTTAGATAATCAAAAAATGCGTTTAGATATTGAAGAAATTTCTCAAAAAAATTATTTTTTAAAAAATCAAATTGATCAAATTCAACAACAATTTAAAGAAACATTTCATCAAGATATAAATAAAGACTTTTTTTTATATTTACGTCAACATCAAAATGATCAAGACGACATCTATCATTTGAAATTATTTAAATTAATTAATTGACATTGAAATTTTTAAATCTTTATTCAAATAATAAAAATTGACTAATTTTTATCAATTATTTAAATATTATTTGTCTTGATGCCTTTTTTATTTTTTTATATTAATTAGTATAGTGTTGCTTGATTTAGTTATCTTTTTTTCAATACATTCTTATATGAATTTGCGTCAATCTAAAAGAGAAATATTTTAGTGTTCATCAATATTCAAGTTCAATTTATATAACATTATAAAAACTTCGAAAATTATTATGTTGATTATCATCATAGTAAATTATTGTTAAGCTTCGTCGGAAAAATAATAGAGTTCGATTTGTGTTTAATTATATCTATTCATGGATATATTTACAGATTTTAATTGATTATTAAAGATTTTCTTTATGATTCGTACTATTCATTTATATTTCAATACAGGAAATTCTTTTAAATAAATCGTATTGTGAGAAGAGAGTTTTTTTGTTTTGAACTTTGACTGATGATAAAATTATGTTAATATTGCCGAAGTACATACATAGTAATATCTATTAAATAATTGAATTAATTCAAGTATAATTATGTTATATTCGTTATCTGTATCATTTAATCAACGATTAAAAAATATTTTAAATCATGAAAAGAAAATATTTTAGCATCATATCAACATAAGATTAAAGGCACAAAATTTTCTATATGATGTTGTGCACAAATTAACTTGTAAAATGTGTTGATAAATTAGGGTTTGGATGTGAATACGGATCATGTTGTTGATGAAGGTACACAAAGTATTCGTATTCATATTCCCTTTCTCTATTACTCGGTTAATTCTTGATTCGTAAGCAATCAATAATCGCTTTGTTTTGTCTGTAAAACTATATACAGTTGAGTCATTCGAAGATGGCTAACTTATACATTTTAACATGTCTTTGTTTCGTATAATATCTTAATAAATTAGTCATTATTCGAGAACATAGTGAGAAATCAATCGATGATCAAGAACGAACAATCTCCAAATAGTCTAATCGAGATCACAAACTGATTGTCACGATATAAATTAATTGAGACTATTTATTTAATAAAATAGAAATGTAGTAGAATCCTTACTAGCAAGCAGTTATATGTCACTTCAATAAAAATTTGTCTTCCAAATTATGCTGAATTCATTTAGGATTAGTTCAGATTTCATGATACTGCATTCATTCACAATTATTTTATCATGTTTCTCTACAAGTTCCCGACAGATTTAAGTTTTACGCTAATGTTTATAGAGACGATGACTGTCTATTTATAATAATCTCCAATGGTTGAAAACTTCTATTAATTGCTATCTTTGTTTATATAAAATAAAAATTTCTGCTACATAAAAACCAGTTCTTTCAATTTCTGTGTTATAATGTGACTCGAGACGACTGATACTCAAAGATTTGTTTTTCGTTTGAGTTTCAACAATGTATGTAACTAGTGAAAATTCAATGAGAAACTATTTACAAACGCATATATTGTATATTGATGTACAAGAGAAAAGAAAGGTAAATTGTTCTTTCATCTTTATTTTAGAAAATTATCAATCTAATTACGTGAATATTTTTAATTTACTTTTTTCGTCAGTTTTAAATAAACAAATCCTATCGAATGATTATTGAAATATTTATTTATTGAACAAAATAGTATAGGAAAAAAAACAATAAAATCATATTTGTCATGTTTAACCCCAGTACTACCAGCCTGGGTCATTTTTGACCCATACTCAAAAATTTGAAAATGCACCAGCGATTTTTTTGTTATCTCATAGTTTCCGGAAGCAACTAGTATTTCTTATGAATTGATATATATATTGCTGCTATAAATGCTCTGACCACACGGAAGTCGAAAACTCTCAATGAAATCGAAATAAAAGATATCCACGTCGAGTATGCGTAGAAGAATTAAAACTAACAAGGGAACTTTCCCAACTGATTCTAAGCTTTCGTATTCATCTTTTGGTTATAAGTAGGTCTCAGCAAGACTACGAAAACCTTAGAATCGTTTGTGCTTATAGCTCTTCATTCGCAAGATATGGTTTCAGAGATGTCGTGAAAGAATGAATCTTTCATTTTTGAAATTCCCGTTCATCCATAACTCTAATAGCTTGGAACGTAAAGTATGTCCCAAAAATGGTTCCGTCAGTCTTTGAACTGTCAAATTTTTAAATCTTCAACTATATTCGGTTATAAAATATCAAAACATCAATAGTTCCAAGTTCCAAACTATTAAACTTATAAAGGAATGATAATTTCAAAAAATGAAAGATTCATTCTTTCACGACATCCCTGAAACCATATCTTGCGAATGAAGAGCTATAAGCACAAACGATTCTAAGGTTTTCGTAGTCTTGCTGAGACCTACTTATAACCAAAAGATGAAACCGAAAGCTTAGAATCAGTTGGGAAAGTTCCCTTGTTAGTTTTAATTCTTCTACAAATACTCGACGTGGATATCTTTTATTTCGATTTCATTGAGGGTTTTCGACTTCCGTGTGGTCAGAGCATTTATAGCAGCAATATATATCAATTCATAAGAAATACTAGTTGCTTCCGGAAACTATGAGATAACAAAAAATCGCTGGTGCATTTTCAAATTTTTGAGTACGGGTCAAAAATGACCCAGGCTGGTAGTACTATGGTTAATGCAATGATATTTACACTTCATTTCTATATGCTTCTCATAGTAAAATTCATTTTCTAGCATAAAACGGCGTGAAACAAGGGTTTTTACCTCCTATAATGAAGGTTGCAACAGTATTCTTTAGTTTGTACTATACATAGCACAGTGATGTGCAGAAATTAGAATTTGCTAATGACCTTCATGGAAACGAAAAGAGTATGTACGTGAGGTGAGTGCGCGAGTATGAATGTGAATGTGCATTAGGAGAAGACTGACACCCTTATCCACATCCAGCCTAGTTTTCAAGTATACTATATACTTTGCTTAAGAAGAAAAGGCGAAACAATTCGGATCAATGCGTTGAGAATCACCTAAAACTACGATTGGATTAGAAAAAGGATTGAACGAAGCTGATTAATCAGTTTAAAATGACGAAATGGTTGAATCTGATTAGTTGTTGCGTCAGAAGGAAATTAAAGCGAATTCATCAAGTAGAAACTTCGCCTAAATCTAAATGCTTTTTCCAAGAAAATAAGAAGTTGAGACAAGTGTTTTCTTGGTGATCGACTCTAGATAACTCGAGTTGATTTTAGATGTTGTCCCCTTGGCAAGGTCTACAAAGCATTTTCAAAGTTACAAATCGTTGTGAAAACCCTTCAGTAGTTTGGGATATTCTACGACACTTTTTGAAAAATCGATCAATGCAAATTTGATGAAAGGCTGGTAAACTGTCAAACATGCGAGAGATCACTAGAAAATACTGTGAAATTCTAAGAAACGTTGCACAAATCCTGAAATCTATCAAATCGTAAACTGAATTTCGAATATTTCGGAAAACTCTCTAGAAGAAATTCGGTAAAAAAATTAGTTAGTTGTAAAGAAACTATGGGAATTGCAGGCAGTGACCAGCAAATTGCCTCGAAATTCCGAAAGAATCGGAAAAGTTTTGCAAGATTTCAATGCCTTCCGCAAAATCTCAACAAAATTCCATTAAATTCCCGAAAACTACACTAAGATGTGCAAAAATTTATCGAGCATTATTTCTAACAGAATTTTCTTTTTTATCTATTGCAGTTTTCATCCCGAATATTCCTGCAAACGCCAGATGGGCAGAGAATGGTGTGACTGTTGCCGGAGGATACGGACCAGGTAATGCATTGAATCAACTCAATAAACCTTTGGGATTGTATGTGGATAATGATCAAACTATTTATATCGCTGACAAAGACAATCACCGTATTGTTGAATGGAAGCCTGGTGCAATTAGTGGTAAAGTGGTGGCTGGCGGCAACGGACCAGGAGGCCGAGCTGATCAGTTGAATGAACCATTGGATGTGATTGTCGACAAAGAGACAGATAGTTTCATCATCTGTGATATGGGAAACAAACGGGTGATGCGATGGTCTCGTCAAAATCGAACTAGTGGACAAACAATCATCGACAATATCAACTGTAGCAGATTGACGATGGACAATCAGAGATTTCTTTACGTCTCTGAAGTCGACGAGGTGAGGCGATATGGAGTGGGAGAGACGAATGGGACAGTGGTGGCGGGTGGCAATGGACGAGGTGATCGTCTTAATCAACTCAGCGATTCCACACATGTTTTTGTGGATCAAGAGTATTCTGTCTACGTCTCAGACTGGGAGACTCATCGTGTGATGAAATGGATGAAGGGTGCGAGAAAAGGGACTGTTGTGGCTGATGATGGAGAGGAAGGAAATGCTTTATCGTATTTATTGATGCCTCAAGGAGTGTTCGTGGATCAGTTGGGCACATTATACGTGGTAAATGATGGCAATGATAGCGTGATGCGATGGTATAAAGGAGCGACACAAGGAGATGTGATCGTCGGTGTAAATGGTACAGGACAAGAAGCAAATCAGTTGAGCAATCCCAAGGGATTATCATTCGATCGACATGGCAATCTCTATGTTGTTGACCAATGGAATCATCGAGTTCAACGATTCTCAATTATGAAATAGTATTGATTGTTTGGATTTTTATGTTTCACAAATGAGTGAATACTGTTTTCGATGTTCTTTTGTTTATTATGAGAAAATAAATAGGTTTTCTTGAAAAACATTTTTTCAACTAGACTATCGCTTCTGCACTAATACCTCCACGCTCATTCATATATATAATTAAACACGCACGCGAGGATGTGGGTAAAGAAAAGAATCACTCACATCCAAATTTGTAAAATAGAAAAATTTATTGGTCATGTTTAAATTACACTCGGTTAACCAAAAAAACAATCAATGAGAAGGTTATTGGCTATCATAGAAACAGGCGAATATTAGAAATGACGTCAACACAAAAAAGTCAACTATTTGTGCTCTATTTTTTTTTAAATAAGAATAATTTTTTGTTCATATTTTTGCTTATTGATTGTATTCTTCCAATTCAATTTGAGTCATTTGTGGTTTATCCGGCAAAAATTCAGCTTTAAACTTCGATATATTTCTAACTTGAAATACAGTATAAGGCATAATTAATATTTCTCCATCATTAGCATATTGAGAAGAATTTTCAATATGTAAAGCAGTTCGTTTACGTTTAATCTGATATATACACATCACCCATGATTTAATCACTTTTCCATCGGCTTTATGACGAGATTTTGTACCAGCTTGTTCCCTTACTTCTTCTTGTCGAATTAAAAATAATTCGGCAACTTTTCGATCAATTGATGAAGACAAAAATGATTTCGTCATTAAGCAAGAATTAACTGCATACTTTTTGAGATCATCAATGTTCTGTCGCATTACTCGATAAGCAGGACCAATAAATGTATAATTATCCAAGATAGGATGCCGAGAAAGTAATGCTATAATATATCTTCGTTCACTTTGATACTGACCTGCACCTCCTGCTATCTCAGCGTTCAATGTAGTATAGAAGTCAGTTTCAGCTGTATAAGCTTTGATTATCCATCGTGGATCTTGTTCTTTTGTAGCTTTTTGAAAAAAACGTTTTATAGTTTGAAATCCATTAATATTAGCTAGACCATTGTCAATATAATACTTTTCGATTCTTTCAAACATTTTATAAACAGAATCACTTCCAATAAAGCTATTATATAGAGTCTCGATTATGTTTTTCTCTTCAGCCGCTTTCTCTAGTACATCGTCATCGATTAATTCCCATTCAATCGCACCAGTGTTTCCTACCAATCGATTACTATTTGGTACACGAAAGAATAATTCTTTGACATTATCATTCAATGCTTCATCGAATGGTAAACATCCGAATTTATTTTGTATTGCTCTATCAGCTCCAGCTTCCAGTAGCATTTGAACGATTCTTTTGTGACCATGATAACTTGCAGCATGTAATGCTGTACTATTATTCGGTTCTAGTCTATCTATTTCATCAAGTGTCATTGTTGAAAGTAATTTTTCAACCTTATCAATTTGGTTATTTCGACATGCTAAATAAAATTCACTGCATGTGCTAGATATTGCTACTGCTTTTGTTGTTGTTGCTTTTGCCTCGAATGTTGTTGTTGGACTTAGTGTCAATTTGATATGATTATCTGGAGAAACACGCTCTGGATGATCCAATTTCGAAAGAAATTCATCATAATCTTGTGCACGACGATTCAGTACATGCTTTTTTAACGATTCTACTATATTTCCCATACGTTAGTAGCCAATTGTTTATTTTTGGTATCAACAATCAATAAAATAACGCTAATTAAAATTGAATATTGATCTTAAATGATAAAAAAGAAAAAAATTCATATTTAAAATGAAAGTAAGGAGATGACCGATATAATTTAGACCCCTCCATTCGATATCTGAATTAACTTTTGGCAAAAAAACATAGAACATTCAGCTGGATGAATTGATAAAACAAGAAGTCCTACACGAAATCTTTCGATACAGACACTATAAAATCTCACATCTTGTTCTTTACGTATTCAGTCATTCATGTGACTATAGATTTTATGGCCCACCTTTTATGGATGGAAATATCACACTGAATAAATAAGATTGATTCCCTATACACAACAATTTCTTATCATTATCATTAGTGATATAAATAGGCATCTAATCAGTATTGAATATGTACTTGTTCATCTTTCAAATGCTTGTAAATAATTTGCATGAGTTAATGCAGAGTCTATAAGTGAATCTATTATAAACAATAACTCAATCAGTATAAGTCCTAGACAAATATTGACATAATAAGATCCGTTAAAAATGATAAAAATTAACTTAAGGTCAACTTGATGAGCTCCATAAAGTATTTCGATAGACACGATGAACCATGTTAGATTCTCTGTGGCTTATCACTCATCCAAATGAATTTACTTCAATATTAAATAAACGCTTTAGAGTGAAGAATATCATGAAGATATTTAATAGACAATATGATTACTCTCGTACAGTGACTGATAAGACAACATTATTTATGAAGCATGTCTCATTCGTTTTCATCGATTTTTTACTCATATAAAAATATCCTAATTTTATATACTACTCAAAGAAAAAGAATCACCAAGAATAGCCGTTTCTTACTTGTGTATGTTGTGTGAAGATTGCAAAATCAAACTGAATTTGTTTCACAAACATTGTGCCACGTGTACTAGCGGCAGTAACTGAAAAGGAAAGAATGTGGAAGAGAATGAGTGAACGACGTTGCACAAATAAACAGCAGTTGGGAACTATGCAATTTTATGATGTTAATAGTAGTGCAAAGAGCTTGCATTTCTCAGAAGCAGAACGATAATCGTCAATCATTTACATCGTTCAAAAGATGTCAGGACAGTGCCGAAATTGCATCGATTTCTTATATGTATATTAATAACACAAAAATGAGGCAGATGTTGTTATAGTGTTGACATCTGCGTTGTCACTAGTCATTCTACAAGATATTAAAATAGATAATGAGCTTCAAGTGTATCCATGAAAAACACATTTGTTGAAAACCATGTTTCAATGCCAACTTTTAGACAAAGAAAAAAGCTATTTTTGCGTTTAAAACACATCGTCTTTTGTTTGCAACGTACTTTTCAATTTGAAATGCTACGTCGAAAAACCGTTTGAATGTGTTTGTTTTTATTCGTTTGTACCATTGTTTTCGAAACGAGTTTCAGCACATTATTGATAATGTGTTTGTCTAGGAAAAATGAGTTGTTTCACAAACTAGTGAAATGAATTTTTATATTTGTATTTTGAGTAAAAATACCTTTATATGAAATAAAAATATTCTAGCATATAGTCAAACATTTCGTGATATCATATTCAGACATGTATATTGCTTTATTAGGGTTGTTCGCGAGGTAAGCATATCAATATAGGACAGTAGAATGTATTTGAATATTAAGAAAGAAAAAAAAACGTAGTTTTATAACGAACACGACAAGCTCATATGAATAAAACCAGTTAATCTTGTTTAATAAAATCTCTTGATCAAGTTGAAAAAGTTATAAATTGTTTTCATGCAACAATTAGTTATACACCGTCTTTTCTTCTATTTTCAGTTACTCATTTCTTGCACATGCTGCCGAGGAATGTAAAGTGCTCTGTTCTTAACAGAAGCGCAAAACATCTTTATAATCTAGTCATTCGAGAAATAACGCACTTTAAAGTGCACAAGTTTTCATTCTCTTCAAGCATAATTTACGAGTGATATCGATAAAAACTATCTTGAATTTTTATTGTCCTCTTTTTTTTCTTTACATCTCTTATTATGTTCTATTGTTCTTCAACAATCAAATTTCATGCACGATGAAAATATTCACTTACTGTCTCTTTTGTTTTTGTCGACTACCTCTAATTGAGAAACTTATAGTTCTATAATGAATATGAGTTTAAACAACAAACAAACATTTTGTAGTATTATCAATGGATAAATATTCCTACAGAAATTATAGCCTTTTCTACTTGTAAATTAAAAAGTTCTTTTGAATGAATATCATTTCTTCTTTTTCAATCTTCCAAAAGTATCTATCTCATGTATGGTATTCATAGAGGTAAATGATGCATATAGGTATATATATCTCAGAAAAATTCAAATACGTTAATAGAAAATTTATTTAATGGAAATATATTGAATGTTAATGTGCATTGTTAGTTAGAAATATCATACCGTATATTCCTATGTGAAAACCTGACAAATTGAAGCAAATTAAAAAGAATATATACCTCAGTTGTTGTTCCAGAAAAATATTTGCATCATCTGATTGCATTAGTGTCTCTACTCTGATTGCAATGATGATTTAGAAGATAATTAAAAGTCATTTTTTCCTTGCGAAAGCCTTTTCTCATTCACTTATCCATCGTAACTATTTTATCATCTTGACACTATTCTATCGCACACTTTTTAGTAACTTCTTTCCCGAAAACTTCAAAGATTTTGAGAAAGATATATCATAGCCAATAATGGACAACATCGAAGTATACTTGACAAACTCAAGCGATCCATTATGCTTTAACAAAAGATTATGTATAAATCAGTAGGAGGCATTTTTGCAATACTGAATATCATATATCTTTCTCGAAATCTTTAGAATTTTCAGCAATGAAGTTACTAAGAAATGTGCAATAGAATGGTATAAATATGATCAAATAATACATACAAATAAAGATAAATTAAAAAAACGAAATTTTATAGGGAAAAATGCATCTCTATACCAATGAAACATGTAATATGAACCATGTTCTTGAATTATTTCTTTGCGTTTTTAATTAACAAAAAAAGACACACTCCAACGCTTTAAAATGCAGAGTTTTGCAAAATTTTTTGTCACAGATACATATTTGTAGTTGCAAGTAAATAGAAAACTTATATCCATACCCTCACACTGAACCAACAAGTTCGGCGTTACCTTAGAACTAAATGAATAAACGAGTGATAGTCAGTCAAATGATCTGCTTCTTTATCAAGTCATTTCAAGTAATAAGAACTTTTTGTCAACAGCAAACTTTTGAATGTATAAACTACCTTCCAATTTTCGTGCCGGTCGATTGTCGAATCCTACGATGAAGATATATTGATCTACTGTAATAGCTACGCCACGTCCATCGATAGTGAAACTGCTTGATTCGGTAATTAGAAATGTCTGCAACATGAACGATGTTCATTCGATGAACATTTATCTTCTGTCTATTATACGAGTACATGTATCTTAAAAATATCATCTTCGAAAACTGGTGACACATCAGCATCTATTGAATATTATATATGATTGGTATATTGTGTTGGCAAATAGATGATGTTGAAATGCAATAAGCAATACTATCAATATAACGGAAACAAAATAAAATAAAATTCGAGTCAAGATATCATGTAAGTGCAAAGTACATTCTTTTTCTGATTATTTAAATCAATAGAAATTTGATAAATATAAAGCTATTTTTATTTATAAATTCTTAATGGCAAATCTAACAGAAAATTCTTCAAAAAAAACTATCGACGGTTTTATTCATCATTCAGATGGTTTAATTGAAGATGGTTTACCAACATCAGCTGTTGTAAAATCACAGAAATTAATAAATAATGAAGAATTTGATGTAATTATAATTGGCGCAGGATTCTCAGGTCTTATTGCTGCACGTGAACTTAGTCTTCGTGGACGAAAAGTATTAATTATTGAAGCAAAAGATAGAATTGGTGGTCGAACATTTACAACTCAATTTGAAAATCAAAATTTTGAAATTGGTGGTACATGGATTCATTGGAGTCAACCACATATATGGACAGAAATTACACGTTATGGACTTTCATTAACTGAATCAAAAGGTGCAACAGCTACTCGTATGAGTCTATTACTTGATAATGGTACTAAATTAAAAGAAGCATCAATGACAGAAGATTGGTTAGCAATGGCTAAAGTAATGGAAAAATATAGTGATGTTGATGGAGTTCAAGGACGTAAAATTATGCCTTTACCACATACACCTTTTACTTCTAATGAACTTGTACAAATGTATGATCAATTGTCTATGCAAGATCGACTTAATCAAGTCCTTAATTCACTTGATAATAATGAAGAAATAATTCAAATGTTACTATCATTACTTTCAATGAATATGCAAGGTGATATTGCACAAGGAGGATTTATTGATCATCTACGTTGGTGGGCACTTGGAGATTATGATATGAATCGAATGTTTGAAAAACTTGGTCGATATAAAATAAAAGAAGGAACAAGTGCATTAGCACAAGCTATATTAAATGATTGTCAAAACATAACTTTAGTATTATCAACAATTGTTGAGTCTATTGATCGTACTAATGAAAATAGTGTTATTATTCGTATACACTCAGCTGAATTAATAATTGGTCGAACAGCAATTGTAACTGTTCCTTTAAATGCATTACATAAAATAGAATTTTTTCCATCTCTTGAATTACAAAAACAACAAGCTGTAAACATTGGTCAATGTCGAGGTGGAGTTAAATTTTGGGTTAAGCTAGAAAAACCAGTTGGTAATTGGTTTGGTTTTGCACCATATCCAAATCCAATTACTATGGCTTATACGGATGATCAAGATGGATCTATTATTGTAGGATTCGGACCTGATGAATTATTAGATATTCAAAATATTAATGTCGTAGAAAAAGAATTAAATAAATTACTTCCCAATGTAAAAGTTAAATATGTTCTAGGACATAATTGGCGAAATGATCCATTTGTATTGAGTACATGGTCTTGGTATAAACCAGGTCAAATGTCTTCAAGTCTTAGAGTACTTCAAAAGTCAGAACCACCTGTATTCTTTGCCAGTGGTGATATATCTGATGGTTGGAGAGGATTTATTGACGGTGCACTAGAAAGTGGTCTTACAAGTGTTAGACATGTTCAACAATATCTTACCACACGGTTCACTTAATTTTAGTTCGTACTTAAAATTCTTTTATTAAGAAGTATAGATTTTCTTTAATTACTCAAATTAATTTGATTTTAATAACTTATTTAAATTTTTATTTATTTATTTATTATTATCATAGTTCAGTCATGTTGTTGTAGATGTAAATATGAAATATTCATAAATATTCATAAATGTGTTGTCTTACGAATGTGATATACAGAATTATAGATGGTGATTATTATAATGTATTGTTTCATCATAGTTAGGATCCAATAACAGAATCATGAATATAGGCTATAAGTCTGCAATTCTCATTTTTTTTAAGGAAAATTATTTCTTAAATAATTGAAATCTTCTGTATACTGAATTAATGATCACTTGAATACAGATTCAGACTATTGAAATTCAATTTCGTTCGAAATTAAAACCGTCTTGTTTAATAAATTATACATGTAACACCTACACATAAAAGTGCGACACAATCTGAAAATGTGATTCGAAAAGAATTTTTAGCGCATTTGTCATTTTCTCTGAAGAAGAAAATAATTAATATTTTCCAGTTTCATTCAAAGTAGTGGTACCTATACTCAAAACTCAAGATGTTCCAATCTTTAGATCTAGTCTTTTCGATCTTTCAGCATGTTCTCGATCAATAGATAATTCAGAAGAAAAACGACATACGAAAATCTGAAAGCTTATTGTTCTCAATTGAGTTGGTTATATTTAGCTGAATGCGAAAAACAAAACGGTGAATGAATAGTTAGCAGACAGACCACAACACTAATCCTTGATCTTTTCTTAAACCCTTTATTCTACGTTAGTCACTGAAGTGGCCATTTTGTAGAGTGATTGCAAAAAATAAAGAAACCATTGAATTTGAAAACGATAAGAACATTTTTTTTGTAGTCGACTTTAAGAACTATTAAATGGTAAAAATTCTTTTTTTTTCATTGCATTGTCATTGAAATACCGAGTCTACAGAATAGTGGTGGAGCCAAGATTTTGAGCTGGGAGGGGCTGAGGGGGCTCAGCGTCTTCTAAGGCACCTCTGAGCCCCGGTTTTCGAATAAAATACATGGTTTTACAATTTTTCTGGGGGGGGGGGGGCTGAGCCCACCCCGGGCTCCGCCACTACTACAGAATCGAATTTTTCGAAACGAAATGTTCTCTACCTACAGTCAATCGAGATCATTCGGGATATCTGTATGATATAAATCAATGAAGAAATTCACTAATGAGTTAGATGTATTTCGAAAGCTTCACAATATCAGAGGTTATAAAACGACTTAAAGCAAAGCAGATGTTTATTTAACAAGGTATGTTAAGAGCACATGTACTTTTTTTAAATTAATTTTTATTGGTTCACTCCGTTTTTCTATTATTACAATGATATTGAATTGATGTTGCTTTTGTCCATTCAACAATGGTGATCAAAGAAAAAAAAGTCAAGGCTTAACATGTTGTTAAACCCCAGAGATTTAAATAGTCGATTTAGTATATTTCCATAGAATTAATTAAATAAAAAAGAATATTTATTACATAGTTCTTCGATAATACTTTTATACATTTAAATAATATAAACTGTATTATCAAATTTATTTCATGATTTTTCAATATAAAATTGTTAGATAGAAAAGACAATTAATTTCAAACCTCAATTTCGAATATTTTCTTTCCATTAGCTTTTTCTTGAAGTTTCATTTTACTCGTTTCAGATAAATTACAATTGTTTATCGAAAATTTTTCTAATATTTGATTATGTTCCAACATTTTAAGAAGATAATTAATACTTCTATCAGTTATAAATATATTAAATGAAAGTACTAATACTTTTAATTTTCTATTATAATTAATTAATATATTTGCTAATTGTTTTATTCCTTGATCTCCAATTTCATTATCTGATAACCATAATTCAGTTAATGTTTGATTTATTTGAAGCATTTCAGATAAATAATGTATACCATCATTTGAAATACCATTTTTATTGAGAAAAAGTATTTCAAGAGATGAATAATGAATTGGTAAAAGAACTTGACTTAAGAAATAAATACCTCTATCTGATATATGATTATAGGAAAGATCAAGACATTTTAATGTTGAATTATTTATTAAATTTGAAGCTAAAATTGATGCACCTTGTGATGTTATTTTATTTCCACATAATCGAAGTTCTATACATTGTTTATATGTAATAATTTGTTTAATAATCATAAATATATCATGATCAATTAAATTCCAATAGGATAAATCTATACATGTTTGTGATTTGATTAATGCAAGTTCTTCTTCTAATTTTTTATTATTGTAAATTTCTGAAATAAATTTTTTGTTTATTGATGTTGGAGTAATAAAATTGAATTCCGATGAAACTGATTGTGAACGTGAAGATAATGAATCGATCCTTTTTAACATAATCGATGTATGAATTTTAACTTGATGTTAATCCTAGAAAAGTTATTTTTTTTAAAAAGTACTTTATTTATTCATTATAAGATTTGATGTAGCAAAAGATTTTTATTTATGATTTTAGTTTCTGCTTTAGAAAATAATGATTTTCATAATGATATTTTAGAGAAATTTATATCGAAAATGAGACGTATGTAATTGGATTGTGTTTAATTAAAGTTTAGTTATAAATTAAGATTTATTCATCTAATCTTTAAATATTATTAAGACTTGTCTATTTACCTGTATTTCACGTGTTTGAATGAAAAATCTTATACATAATTAATTAGTAATAATAGTCATCATGTTTCTGTCTGTCGTTTTTCTCTTATAGAATATAACTGAAATGAGGAAAACTGAACGAACGAGTCGTTTTTATCATAATTGACATCTTTTTTTTTTTATATATATTTGGACAAAATAAATCAAGGATACGTTTATTTTTGTTATAAATAAAAATATAAAAATACAATATTAACCTTGATCATTACAAAGTTTTTTTGATTTTCGGACAAAAAAAAATATTTATAATATTTTAATATTTTCTTTTACATACTGAATCATAAAAAAAAATATTCGTCACTTATAAATCTTCTTTTTCTTTTTTATTACGTAATAATCGAAATAAATAAAAAGAGAAAAAAAAAGAAGTAGCAGCGAGTAGTTTCGATCTACCGACCTCTGAGTTATGAGCCCAGCACGCTTCCACTGCGCCACGCTGCTTACATTTTTCTTGTACATAAACATCACAAACATTCGTTAGTTATATTGTTGATGACTCAAGGTCATGACATCGATCATTTTCAAAATGAATAATTCAGAATAGGATCACACTGTATGTCATTAAGTGTATTTTTTATTTTATTTTAAAGTAATTGCATTCAATTAAAAATGATTATTTGTTCTATCATATAGACGTAGACTATAACAAAATATATAATCATTTAGATAATACGTTGACATTCGTTTCTTTTTTAATTTTATAGTAAAAATTAAATTAAATTTTATTGAATATAAAAAATATAAAAATATGATATTCTTGTGTAGTGATTATGAAAATCGTTATAAATCTTTTTATCATTTGTAACAACAAATAGATAACTATATACTTAGGGCGTACCAAAAGTTCGTGTCCCGTCATTTAGAGGACCTTGTCGGATGGGGTGAACTAGTTTAAAAATAAGAAACAAATATATCATGTTGTAGAGCTTTTCGAGCCGCATCGAATGGTATATAGTAAATTCTGTTTTCTTAGAACTTTGAACGACCTAGAGTCAATTTATTGATGGACGACTACACATTCACACCCATTCATACTCACGTCCGCATTCACAAGATGATCGGAGATAGTGCGTATATGAAGTTGTAGCCCATCAAAAACTCTACAAAGTAGCATGCGAGAAACAATATTTTACATATGCTTTCAATTAATATCAAGAACCATAATAAACATTAACTTATGGTCCTCAGGTATGGGTGTAAATAATGATGGGTGTGAATGTGTAGTCATCTATCAGTAAATTGACTCTAGGTCCTTCAAAGTTCTATGAAAACAGGATTTACTATATACCATTCGATGCGGCTCGAAAAAGTCTACAATATGATATATTTGTTTCTTATTTCTGAACCGATGTACCCCATCCGACAAGGCCCTTTAAATGACGGGACACGAACTTTTGGTACGCCCTAAGTATATATCTGTTGGATGTTGTAATTTCGAAAGAGTAGTCATAGATCATTTACAATTTTGAACATCTGAAGTCAACTATGATAAAATACAGTAATCCAAAAAATAAAACATTTCATGTTGTAAGCAGTAAATTATTTGAAATTCTTTGTTGTATCGTATCATACAAATATTGATATATTCGAAATATTCGTAGACTTTATTATGAAAATATTTAGAAGAATAGAAATGTACAAGATACGAAGAATATTTATAGTATTTCACATTAAGGTAAAATACAAATACAATCTCCGATCTCAAACATATAAAACTCGACTTGCCATGGAAATGGACATTTTTTAATATCGATATTTAACTCTCTTTGATTGTTTGTTCGTTGATTGATATAACTAATTTTTTGATTATCACAATCAAGTTGAAGTTCGATTTCAAATGAAGTTTGACCTTTCATATCTGTAAAGTTTCTATCCCCTGACATTTCATTAACAGGACAATAAATATGATCAATACTTGACCATCCATAAACTGCGTAAGGTACTTTAGATCTTTCACTGATTGGCATGAATGCTGAGACAACATTAAACGAGGTGATATATGTGAGACTATTCTTTTTAAACAGAAACCGAATTTTATGTGTACCTGACGAATATTTACCTATTCCTCGTACAAAAGCTGTATCATTCTTTAAACCATTATGTGTCGCCATAAAACCATTATCTTCAATACGAACTGATCCAAAGAATTCTCTAAACTTTTCCTGTTGTCTTAATTGTTGTAGTGTTGTAGAAACATATATTTTAGCAACAAGTATTTCTTCTGAATTTTCTTGAACAGAAATCGATGGAGAAAATGTATTAATATCATCTTTCAATTTTTGTAACATATTTGTCCATGTTCGAAGATCTGTTTCAACATAATCATCATCTATACGAGCTTTTTCTAATTGTTCAGCAAGATCATGTAATTCTTTTGATACTATTGAGTAATAAATAACTCAATAATAACAAAAACTAATTAATTTTCTAACTAACCTGTTTGTAAATTAGTCAACTTTCTCACTTGTACTCTGGCTTCTTCTGCCATTTGTCGAATTTTTCTAATAGAAACTTTTTCCCATTGATCAATTTGTTTAAGAATAGGAAGATGATTTGTTTGTTTATCTTCATTTTCAACAATAGTTTGTTGTAAAATATCATGTTCCTGAGCAATTTCATCCAATTGATAATTAAGAAAATCTCGATGTTCATTAAGATGTTTTCGACAAAATACTTGTAAACATCCTTCACATCGAAATATACCTGCACTTTTATTACCACATGCGGTACAAGGTGTTTTTAATGATGCTGACGAAGACGCCATAAAAATTTTTTACTTTTCTGTAAATATAAAGAAGTAAAGTAACGAATTACTTTTCTCTTTAGTATGTTGATTAAAACAAAAAGAAAATAGAAGAATGAAAAAAACAAAACAAGTTTTGTGATATTATTTTATTAATTAAATACTGATTTTAAAAAGTAATGATAATTAACTAAAATTATGATATTTGAGATGATGAAAGGAGTCGAACAGAATCTCCAACATCATATAAATAAAAATAAAGTTTCCATGGTAAAGGACATGTTTCTATATCAACATTAATTTCTCTTCTTTGTTTTGTTTTTTCATTAAAATAATTAATTTTTTGTTTATCACAATCAATAAAAAGTGTAATATAAAATTTTGTTTTTCCTTTTAAATCTCGACAATTTTTAGTACCTGATAAAATACATTGAGAAGGATTAACACAATCATCACTTTGCCAACCGTATGTTAAATATTTTGAATCTGAATCAGATAAATTTGATGATAATGACATTAATTTGGACATAATATTAAATGAAAGAATAAATTCATGTGTCATTTTACTAATAAATAAACGTATTTGATGTTGACCTAATGAATATTCTTGTGTACCACTGATATAAGCTGGTGTTCGATAAGGACCACAATGCATAGCAATATGATGATTATTATCAAATTGAATTTCATTAGAAAAACTAATAAGTGTTTCATTTAATATTGATTGTTGATCCATTTTTAAAATAGATATATTATTAATTAATGTTTGATTATGATCTTGATGAAGAATAATCGATGGTGAAAGAATAGTTAAATCATATTTAAATTGTTCTAAAAGAATTTTCCATCGATAGAGATCTTTTTCAAGATATTCATGTTTTTGACGAGCATTTTCCAATTGTTGACTTATTTGATTATATTTTTCTTTTGAATGTTCTAAATTATAGCAAAAAAAAAAAACCTGTTTCTATCATAAAATTATTTATCGAAACCTTTTTGTAATTTAGCAAATTGTTCAATTTGTATTCGTGCATTTTGTGCTGTTTTTTGTATTTTTATAATTGAATCTTTTTCCCATTGATTAATTTGATCAAATAATAATGATGATTGTTTATTTTCACTGAATATATGATAAATATTTTCATGTTCATGAATTATTTCATTTAACTTATGACTAAGATATTGCCGATGTTCATTGGTATGTTTTAAACAAAATGTTAGTGAACATCCTTCACATTTAAATACACCATTAATACTTTTATTTTCGCATACAACACAAGACATTGTTGAAGGCATGTTTTCGATTTATGAATAATAAATGGACGCAATCAATATGCATATTTGATTTTTAAAAACACTTCTTAATGGTGATACAAATGAAGAATGGCGAAAAAATGACTAATATTTACGATTCGTATTTAATAACGTTGGTTGTTATATCGTCATGAAAAGAAAAACGTGGGGGCACTTCTATATTTGATTCATACTTTTTACTAAGATAAATATCTATACAGTGTTAATTATATTGCGTATGAAGAGATTTGATGAAAATACGAACGAATCGAAGTTTTACTGGATTTTCGTTGGTTACTCTTGATCGAAGAAAGAACACCAATAACAAATAGTTATGCACTAATGAAAAACATCTAACTAAATTATTATATAAATATGTATTGTGGTCAAAAAACTGAATTTTTATTTATTCTGTCTTGTACAAAAAGCAATTTGATCGAACGAAAAAATTACAATGATTTATTTTCTTTTAATGCATATATAGGATGAAAAGAACATGAAAACTAAATGAAATAAACAGCGATCATATTTCATCCATAGACATTTTGAATATAAATGGATCGAACGTGTGATCTGATTCCTATGAGTCAAAGTAATACTCATTTCAAAAATATATTGTTTTTGTCATAGTAATATTATTTTACTATCTTAATTAAAGTAAAACATGACAAATATAAAATATACCATAAGCAAACATGAATGATAGAAATGTATTGCGGCATTCTTTTTGTACGTTATTTTACCGTCATGTTGTTATATTTGTCAATTTATTTTTTATTCTGTCTTTGATTATTATTATTAAAATAGTTATTGGTTTTCGTCGTTCAAATAATTGATCAATACTTGGTGTATAGTAATTATTTTATTTAAAAATTGATTTGCTATTTGATAGAATCTTCAAACAATAGTGTCAAATTTGTTATTGATGATGCTATTTTCATTTTGCTTTAAATAGATTAATAGTGTATAATCAACTGAAATTAATTATCGAGAAATATATGTAAAAGAAAATTTTATTCTCATACATTCAACAAATATTTATAGTTAAAAGAAATTATTCATTGCTGATAAAAAAAACAAAAACATTCAAAGGTACAATTGTTTAAAAATTCCTATCCACTGAAATCTATCAACAATTTCGAAATTTTTCTATATTCAAATATGTATTTTAAAAGTCTTCTATCTCTTATTTGATTGAATAATATAAGTGATTATTTTGAATGATTTATTAATGGTATTTATCTCCGAAATTAAATCTAACTGTACCTTCATGTTGAATATTGTTTGTGAATAAGGGATATAGAATAGATTTATATCATAGGTGGATACGTGTTGGCAACATGTTTCTTTCACTTGTATGTCATCAAAGTACATCAGATCTACAAGATAATTCTGTCCTTATCGCTGGTAGAGCAGTAAATGGGGTGACCGGACAATTCGTTACAATGACATAATCCAATCATAATTTATATCTGTTTTTCAAAAATGAAGCAACTTTTTCAATTAAGTTTGAAGCATGCAACCCAATGACTTTAAAAAGTACTGAAAATATTAATAATGATTAAATTTTTGTTTTTTGATCACGGGGTGTGCCACTAGAGCCCTTCAGCGGGTCCAAACAATGTTTTTGGACCTGGTCAAAGAAATATAAGTTGCTCTATCAATTTTTGTGTTAATAGATCTCTCAAACGTGTATTTTATAGAGAAATGTTTTCTCTTTTATCTCATGTATTTAGAGAAGCAATAGAATGCATTATTCCGAAAATATTTTAATAAGAAAAGTCCGGGTTCACACTTGAGCCCGGAAAATCTGGACCCGAACTTTTTTTTATTAAAATATTTTGACTATTAAATATTGTAATGCTTCTCTAAACATATGAGGTGCAAGAGAAAACATTTTCCTACAAGATGCACGTTTGAGTAATACATTAAAATGAAAAATGATAGAATGGCTCAGATTTCTTTGACCAGGTCCGGAAATTTCTTTTGGACTCGATGAAGGACTCTATGTGCCACTATAAAGAATCCGAGGAAGACAGAAAATCGGATTCATTTCCTACCCCATGATTAATGTCAATAGGACGTAAAAATCCTTCGATTATATGGTATAATCAAAACTATTTACGGCATTGTATAAATCATCGATTGAATCTGAGTAGCTTACTTTTAAATATATAAATAGCAAGGGATGTTCCTTAAACAAACCGAATATGTACGTCGAATTAGACGATTTAAAAATAGAAATTCCTTAAAAGTTGTTTTTTTTTCTGATTATGTCATTGCAACGAATTGTTCATGCGACGAATTGTCCTAGCACCGTAAATGGTAGATATTATATGTCAGTAATTTAAGAGTATATTATAACTAATCGTTTATTAAGAATGAACTGAAATATTTTCGTCATATTATAATATGTTCGTCATACTGTTATTATGTCATGATTAACATACTAAGTTCCATGTGTTGATGATATAACTATTTTAACAGAAAATAAATACAAAAAAAGTAAAATTCTGGAATGGGATGTGGATGGTAAAGCTCATCGAATTGATTATGAACCTGATCATGTCGAGGTCTGAAAATTTTCTATTAACTGGATTCGAGTTTGAAAATTTTGTACTCAATGGACTCTAACCTACATGTTTCTGAGATGATTCGTCTAAAAAATATGTAGGGTACAATAGTCCCCGAAAGCAAAACACCGAAGAAAGTATCTCTTGTCTTCGGAACGGCTATCCTATTCCGATTGGAAAATTTCATTGGCGGTATCAAAGTAGAATCTGACCGAGTTCGGGTTCGAAAATTTTGAATTTGACGAGCGCTAATGAATAGACAGAAGATGCGCACTCATACGAATTCCCGAACTTCTATACTTTGTCCGTTTAATAAAACATATTAGATAATGAAAAAATAAAATACAAAGCGCGACTATTTATTATGGACCACCCGCTAGCATCGAAAAAGTTTGACATATTATCAAAAGTAACGATGTTAGCAATACTACTTACGTATATGGTACCTTATACTTTATCACAAATAAATAAAATTATTTTAACTTGTAGAACAGATTGAGAAACATTTTCATTTAGTACTGATGTAGTATTTGATATTGAAGCTCTTTCATTCATTTAACAAAGTAAAATATTAATTGAACATTTCGCTTATTTTTCAAATTTCTGGTAGCAGTTTAAGTCAGAATTTAACTATGTAATCTGAACTTTTCAATATAAGAACAATATCATCTTGTGAAGTAGCATTTGTGAATCAACCAGACTTAAAATATACAGCTACATTAATTTCATTGATTGATGAAATATTTTATGTCGTCTTGATACAACATTAGTATTGTTTAAATTGTTACAAGTTGTGAGCTGTATATTCCGTAAAAATAATAAATGTAATTTTTTTCTTCGTTTTATTTTGCAAAATGTTCAATAGTAATGATTCAGTTCACCTTATAAGTCTGTCTTTCATAAAAATTGAGAAAAACTTCCTGAACTAATCGGTATATAGCTTGAGAGACTACTGGACTTATTTTTTTAGAATTTGTTTTTTTTTTACAGAATTTATTTATTGATGATTTATTAAATATGCTAATATTTCAGCGAGACACATTGTAAATATGCATCTATGCGCTGACTTGAATCAACATATTGACGCACTCACACTGCGAGTATGCAGGTATATACTTAAAAAATTGTACAGAATTCATGTCAAAATGCATGAGTATATAGTGAAAAATCTAAAAAAAAAAGTCATAGTAATTGCTGGGTGTATATTACCCAAATACTCCCTGCTGACTAATTACCTGCAGCAAACTAACCAATATTATACCATTTTATGGGAAAATGCTTGTTCTTTCATTCACTGTATTTGTAATGATTTTTGCTATGGGGAAATTCGTCCGAACTTAATTTATGGACCTATCAAAGGTCGTCTTATGACTACTAAATCACAAGTCTTACAAAAATGTTGAATTCATATTATGCAAGAGCACAAAATTCTGACTTCAATCGAATGTTATCGAATTTTTGCAGGTTTCTTTAAGAAATTGAAAAATGGCCGAACAATTTGTCGAACAACTTTTTCATCAACTGTTAGTTCTCAAATTTTCATCAAATGAAGAATAATTACATTGATGTATTATCCGAACATTTATTACAGATTTTTATAATTTTCAATTTGATTTTAAATATGTTTCTGTAATTATTGAATAAAGAACAGTTCATCAATTTTTTTAGATCATAGATTTACATAATTTTATTCAATAGGAAATTTTTATATTACACATGTAGAAAGAAACAGAAAAACAATATTTTATACATTAGTTTATAAATAATTTGAAATTTTTCTTTGCTTTTGTTACAAGTTTTAATTCTTCAACACCAGATTTAGGTAGTTTACAGTTTTCTAAATTCAATGTTGTTAATGATTTATTGTTTTTCAGCATATCAACAAGAATGGTAACACTTGTATCATTACGAAATTTATTCCATTCAAGTGAAAGTACTTGTAAAGTTTTGTTCTTTTGCATAAGCACTTGACATAATAGTTCTAAACCTTGATCAGTTATTTTATTTGATGCTAACCATAAATGAGTTAATGTTTCATTAGATTCCAACATTTTCGCTAAATATTGAATACCTTGATCTGTAATATCATTATGACAAAGAGAAAGTTTTTTAAGAGTTGAATTATTATCACCTGAAAGTGCTCGAGCAAGATATTTTGTTCCATCATCACCAATTTGATTTTGAGCTAGAAATAATCCTCCTAATGTATTATTATCACGTAGAGCTTCAGAAAGGATCAATGTTGCTTCAGCTGTTATAAGACTTTCCCTTAAAAATAAAGCTCGACATTGTTTGCCAATTATTAATTCTTGAACAACAGCTTGAACATCATATTTATTAAGACGTTTTCCATTTAAATAAGCTTCAGATTCAGGTTTGCACCGTTGAATACATTCTTTAAGTTTGCTATTACGATAACGTTCAAGTACTGTAGCAGACATCATTGATGCTCGTATGTTAGTTTTCGACATTGACATTGTTTTTAAATCTCGAATTTCTTGTTCTGAAGATACAGATTCCAATAGAGCATGTGGTGATTCGATTTCTTCAAGATGAATAACATGTAAGTTATTCTCTTGTTGTTCATAATTAATAACTTCAACATGAGTAGCAGGTAAAAGTAATACTTCGTGTTCTTTGCTATAATATGAATGATTTCGAATATCTTTTCCTTTCATACAATCAATAATAAATAATGTTCTTCTACCACTTTGTCCAAGAAAATGATCTCTTTCGGAAACAACCCGAATTGCTGAACATGATGAAAAACCCCACCAAACAAGTCTTTTTCCTACTTTATATTTTTCATGTTCACTTTCAATTACATCTTTAACTCCACGATAAACAGTTACATTTACTGATGGAAGACGAGATAAAGCAGTAAAGATAAGCTTAAGATAGAGAAACCATGGTTTCAAACTTTTTCGATCTTCATTACGTAATGTAGTATTAAGAATATAATAGAGTGAATCTGTATATGGTTCCCATTCCATTGTATATAATGCAATTGAAGCTGATTCATCAACTGAAAGATCTTCTGCTGGATTTTTAGCACGTTCTTTGACTATATATACGTAGGTACCAACACGAGGAACAATGTTATATAATGGTTCAGTAGCTTCTTCAAGTGTTACTAATGGTTTTTTGTTAAAACCTTCAATTGGTGCTAACATAATACATGGTTCTCCAGCTACATCAGCAAATCTGTAAGTAGTATTTTGGATGTTAGCTACAGACATTGTCGAATAATAAACTGTCATTTAATGCATTACACTAGAAAAAAACATTTGATCAAATGACGACATTATTTCGATGAAGGGTAATCGGTATGGAACAAATTATATGCAGAAATAAAATAAATTGCGACGTATGTGCAATTTGTTCTCATTCTTTTGCTTGAATAAATGTCATTTTTATTATTGTTTTTACATAGTACGGAAGTAATATTTATTCGTATTTTTTCTTTTCGAGTTTTTTACCTATTGGGCAACTTGGATGTTTTTTTTCCATTACGTGTCTACCGTGTCATAATCTCGTTCGAACGTCACTAATCGTTTTGTGCTACTTATGCAAATCAAAGAGGTAAACATGATGTTTTTTTGCTACGAAAATATTGATTTGTATCAGGGCTATCAGCTTCGTTTGTTGCCTGACAAACCAAAAGATTATCTGAGAGACTCGGCTGACTTTGAAAATTCTAGCCTGATCTGATCCATTCATATAATTTTGAACCAGGGAACAAGCCAGGTCAGACCAAAGTTGGTGACGTCTGTGTCTTGTAGTATTATTTTCTCTAGTATAAGTTGAAACGTAAGATGGCAGCAAAAGGTCATGTTTTTGTGAAGGTATGGGTGTGAATCATCTCTTCACACAGAATCGCTCGCACTATTTTACCTCTTCGTTGTACACCTGGTTGTGTTTTATTTTTCTATGCTAAATACACACACTTCAGAATAAGAAAAATTATGCCAATATAGCCAAAAAATATTCGATAAATCTAGTGTTTATTGAATAAGAAATATTTTTGATGATTCATCTGTTTGTTTCTGCCACAGAAAATACATAAGCTAGAAAGTTCTTAACTTATTTTTGGGTTGTGACATAACTCAAGAAAACTTTATAGCATAATATATTTACATTTTTCATATTATCTATGAGCCCCATTGTGTTCGAAGATAATAAAAAAAACATCAATAATAATTCTACTCAAAAAGAATAAACTTAAATACACTCTCTGTCTTTTTTTTGTTGTTTGCTGAAGCATGCTAAGACAAGCTAGGTTTCAGTCGATAATGTTCACGAACTCTAAAACTTTCTAGATTTAACTAGACTTCATTTAAGCTTGAGGGTGCGGGTGTTGGTGTAAATAAATATAATACTAACAACCACACTCAGAGCTACACACCCACACCCACCCGGTCAAACTGTGGCGCAGTTACAGCGTAACTACGATATAATAATTGGAGTTGCGCGTAACCGTGACTTAATGGCTAAAAAAGATGACATACATGATACTTTCATTCTATTAATATTTTTATTGTGAATTAAAGAATTTTTTTTAAACACAAAACGATAAAAACTTAGAAAAACAAAAAAATTAAAAATCTAAGGAAAATAAAAAATTTTTATAAAAGATTAAAAACAAGAATGCAAAAAATTAAAAAATTGAAGAAAATAGAAAAAAAATAAAATAAAATCTAAAAAAATGAGTAGAGCCTAATTCGGTTTCGAACATAAATGGAAAATGAAAAAAAAATCGCACCCCTGTTGGAATAGCAAAACAGCAGAAGATAAATTTTTATGTAATTTATAATTTATTATTCACAAACTCGAAGACATACCCCTGTTCAGGTACTAAAAAGCAAAAGGAAAATTTCATATAAATTATTACCCTCATTTTAGTTTTCCATTGGTTCATCACTGTGTACACAGAGACCAGCATGGGTCGGGGCTCTTCGGTGGCCGTTTCGCGTCCTCACATCGCGACGCTGAAATAAAAGGTCAGTTACGCGCGAAAAAGCCATTTTGGGCAGTTGCGCACTAAGTATGTAACGCTACAAACGCTACTAGCACGATTCAAATCAGAGCGAGTAAATGCCAAGCTATTCGTAGTAGATTAAGATTGTTTTTCATTGTCACACATTTAATAGCAGTATGCTCCCGTAAGCTATAGCAAAGCGCTACCTGAGATGTCCCAAAAGGTGACAATACCATTCAAGGTGACGCTCGCAGCGTCTCAGGTATTGTTGGTAGGATCTTTGACAACGATTGAAGCAGCACAGGTGACGCTTATGGCATTCAAGCTGGCACTTGCTCAAATCCATGTGATGGGAGCCGTACATTAGTTTACGCAAGTAGCATTTCAGGTGCTGCTAGTAGCGCTGCAAGATCACCCAGATAGCACCTCAGGTGAGGCGAGTATGTGACGATTTCTGATAATACATATTGTACAATAGTGTTTACAACTAGTGTTTAGTTTTTATATCAAAAATCATGCTGCTAATGTATTTTGTTACTACTTTTATATCCTTACCAAGAGAGAGAAAACACGTTAAGATACAGATAAGGACGAAAGGATAGTACGGTAGGTTTGAAGGACATAATAACAACATAAAAAGAGATATTTCCTTGAGTTGTTACAGAGTAGCTTCGCAAGTCATGTTCGTAGCAATTCAGTTCACGACGATAACATCTCAGGTGACGCTCGCACCGTTCTAACTGATGCCTGCCGAACCTCACGTAATGCTTGTATCATGTCAGTCTTCGACTTTAGAATCTCAGATTAGAATAGCTTTCTTGAGATCTATCATTATAATTGGGAATCATTTTTACAGTTTGCTTTTTTTCAGTTCAAGAAGAGTATGCCTTCGAATCTATAAATTAATGATTTCTATAAAATGTATCTTATGCTTTTTTTGCTATTTCAACATGGGAGCTGTTTTTTGCACTCATTTTCGATGTTATAATAAACACTTAGCTCTCCATTTATATTCAAACTCGAACAAACTAGTCAACTCATGCCTCTGTGTGGCTAAATTTTAGCACTACAGTGTGACAAATTACAAATAAGAAGGAACCACTTATAATTGGTCGTTGTGCTTTACAGCGGATCGTAGGATACTCTAACTGTAACGTACAATTGGCTCTGAGCGTAACTGCGACATAGTTGGCACAAAAAAAGGCGACATGGACCTATTCTTAAGCGAAAAGTTATATCAATTTTATTCTTTTCTTTTCACCTGCATAGTTGTGAGCTAACTAACGTTTTTTAAATACATCCTAGAATTCAAACAGAAATTAAAACAACTACCTTATAGCACCAACATCTGATGTTAATATTCAAGCTCCTTAGTGAAGCATTTGAAGATATTTTCCAGTAACACGATGAATTTCTTGACCCAACCACACCCAAAAAGATATAGATACCATTTCCATGTAAGTTAACATATGAAAGTCACTTTCCTGATCCAACCCAATCCAAGCCTAAAAGAGATAGATATCACTTGCATATATACCCAGGCCGAGCTTTACGACACAGACAACGCCATAAAATGACCCAACACTCGCCGTATATGCCACTGCACCTCAATATGTAGCCCACTCCCAGAGACCTATACGGTGATCAACGGCCGCCGGCAGAGGATAATAAACAAAAAAAATCCAAAAACCCTGCAAAAATCCTACAGAAATCCGGAAAAATCCAAAAAATACTAAAATATCCTAAAATCCTACAAAAATCCCAAAAGCCGTAAAATGATCCAAAAAATGCTAAAAATTCCAAAAAACCCTAAAATGATCCAAAAATCCTAAAAAACTCCAAAAAAACCTAAAATGATCCAAAAATCCCTAAAAAAATCCAAAAACCCTAAAAAAATCCAAAAAACCCTAAAAAAATCCAAAAAACCCTAAAAAATCCAAAAAAATCCAAAAAGCCTAAAAACTATCCCACCAAAAATTCTTGTAGAATTTAAAAAATGATCAAACACCCAAAAAAAATGATCCAAAGATCCAAAAAAATCCTAAAAAAATTCAAAACATCCTGAAAAATCCTCACAAGTATCCTACTAAAATCCTTGCAAAATTTTAAAAAAATGAAAAAATACCCGAAAAAAATGATAACAAAAATAAAAAAAAACCCGCTAAAATCCCAAAATGTCCTAAAGAAATTCCAAAACTCCTAAAAACTAACGTGGTATAATCCATGTATACGATGGCCCTATTGCTCTGTAAAGCACCGTTTACAATCGCTGTAAACGGCTAGTGGAACCAGTCGCCATTAACAGCCCTAATCGGCTGGTATACGGCCGACCGTGATTGACCTGGGTACTTTCATATAAAAATAAATTTCCTGTGCTTATTTCTCTCAACATAAATTCACATTTCCATGAAATTCTTCTGATAGTCATTTGATTTCAATTTCCTGAAAATACAAAACTTACAGTGACATGAGTAATTCGTAATTTTTCTTTGTCTTTGCTAAATATTTTAATTTTTTGATACCAGATTTAGGTAGTTTACAGTTTTCCAAATTCAATATTGTTAATGATTGATTTTTTTGAATCATATCAACAAGAATGGTAACACTTGTATCATTTCGAAATTTATTCCATTCAAGTGAAAGTACTTGTAAAGTTTTGTTCTTTTGCATAAGCACTTGACATAATAGTTCTAAACCTTGATCAGTTATTTTATTTGATTCTAACCATAAATGAGTTAATGTTTCATTAGATTCCAACATTCTTACTAAATGTTCAATACCTTGATCTGTGATACCATTATGAGAAAGAGAAAGTTCTTTAACCCTTTCAGTCCGGGTTTTATTTTTTTATAATTTTAAGATAAAAATAAGTTTTTTTTCTTAATTTTAATGGAAAAAAGTCAAAGAAATTTTATTTTTAATAGTTTTTCAAAGTATGAAAATTTTTGAAACATACATCGATACATAGGCCTACATTACATTCAGTACACTCATATCTTGTTTTTTTAACAATATTATGTGCTGAACAAACTACACAACGTCTTTGTTTGTTTTCTGGTATTGTACTTATAAAATGTCTTTCTATAAGACGACTTGGATTATCCAATGATGGGCGTCCTCGTTGAGTTTTTACTTGAAAACCATATTTTTCAATTATTTGACCAATGATTTGCATACTAAAATCAATAAATGAAATATTTTTCTTTGTAATTTCGTTATATAATATAAAACAATTTAATATTGTCATATCAATAATATGTATAAACAATTTTTTATACCATTTTATAGATTTTCGAATTGATTCTGATATATGCATCATCATGTCAGATTTATCAACCAAACCCATGTTTTTATTATAATCTAAAACGCAGTCAGGTTTCACAATATTCTCGTTTGTTTTTGGATTTATTTTTTCCAGAGTTGTCATGTTTGGCTGATGTATTGAAGACAACATGTGGACATCTCGTTTGTCTGTCCATTTCATACACAACAATTTATTAGTATTATAATAAGACATTTGGCCAGATTTTTGGTTATCAAATTTTGGAAGACCAATACGATTTGATTTTACTGTACCGCAAGCTCCAATTTTTTTTTTATAAAGATATTCAAATAAAATCGGACTTGTATAAAAATTGTCCATATAAATAACATGACCTTTACCATTATATTTTTCCATCATAGTTGTTACTAGTGAACCTGTGATACCTAATTGTTTATCGAAATTTATTTCTGTTGATTTTCCTGTATAAATTATAAACTGTAAAATATAACCTGTTTTACAATCACATAATACAAAAAATTTTATGCCAAATCTGCTTCGTTTTGATGGAATATATTGCTTGAAATATAACCTACCTTTATATAACATCAAAGATTCATCAATACATATGTTTTTGTAGGGATAGAATGCAGCTTGAAATTTATGTTTTATTATATTGTAGATTGTTCTAATTTTATTCAAAGGATCATTGACATTATTACCATTATTATTATCACAAAAGTGAAGACAAGATAATAAAGATCTAAACCGATCTCTTGTAAATAATTTTCCAAAAATACGTGTCTCCAATAAATAATTTGTTGACCAATAATCACGAATTTTATGCTTTGTAATATGTGACATCAATAAAATAGTTGCTATCATAACATAAAGTTCCGAAACTGTTGAGTCATACCATTCAGCCATATGACTGTTTTTGTAAGCACTTGAATTTTGGTCATGATATAAATTTGTTTGTTCCATTATAAAAGTCATAAGAGTTTTATCAAAAAAATTTTCAAAAAAATCAATTGGTTGACTGTTTTCTGTACATGGAAATTCACTACTAACACCAGGTTCACCAATAAATTTAAATAAGTTTGGCATAAAATTAGATCTTATCCATGAAAAATTTGGTGTGAAATCAGTATCCAAAGTTAACTCACTAATATCTTCACTAATTTCTTGAGCATAATCAACTGTATCCTCTTCACCTTCGGATTCTGAACCTTCAGATTGGTCATCCGCAAAACAAAATTCATATCCAATTTCAACACTTTTTTTACATTTCATACTCGAACTTCTTCTTGCAGTTGCCATTTTACAAGATAAAATGATTTCGAACAAATTTACAAAAATTTTATAAATATAATTCAATTGTATAATTATATGATATTTATAAATACAAAAATTTACAATAAAAAAATTTTTTTTTTAACACAAAATTAAAAAAAAAGACTAAAATAGATAAAATACGTTGTAATATAAATAAAAAAAAATTTATTGTATAATACCGCCCTCTATTTATAAATATTTAAACTGCGTCCTATATATAGGACACCCGGACTCAAAGGGTTAAGAGTTGAATTATTATCACCTGAAAGTGCTCGAGCAAGATATTTTGTACCATCATCACCAATTTTATTATGATTGAGAAACAATCTTTCTAATGAATAATTTTCACGTAGAGCTTCAGAAATGATATATGCTCCTTCAGCTGTTATTTTACTTTCCCTTAAAAATAAAGCTTGACATTGTTTGTCAATCATTACTTGCTGAACAACAGTTTCAAGATCAGATTTAGAAAGACGTCTTCCATTTAAATAAGCTGCAGCTTGAGGCTTGCACCGTTGAATGCATTCATTAAGCTGTGCCGTGCGGTAACGTGCAATTATCGTGGGAAATATTATTGCTGTTCGTACCTTACTTGTCCACGTTGATGGTTTTTTTACATCTGGAATTTCTTTTTCTGAAGATACAGGTTCCAATAGAACATATGGTGATTCGATTTCTTCAAGATGAATAACATGTAAATTATTTTCTTGTTGTTCATAACGAATAACTTCAACTTGAGTAGCAGGTAAAAGTATTATTTCATTTTCTTTTCTAAAATATGAATGGTTCCGAATATCTTTTCCTCTAATGGAATCAATAATAAATAATGTTCTTATACCACTTTGTTCAAGAAAATGATCTGTTTCGAAAACATCCCGAATTGCTGAACATGATGAAAACCCCCACCAAACAAGTCTTTTTCCTACTTTATATTTTTCATGTTCACTTTCAATTATATCTTTAACTCCACGATAAACAGTTACATTTACTGATGGAAGACGAGATAAAGCAGTAAAGATAAGCTTAAGATAAAGAAACCATTGTTTCAAACTTTTTCGATCTTCATTACGTAATGTTTGATTAAGAATATAATAAAGTGATTCTGTATATGGTTCCCATTCCATTGTATATAATGCAATTGAAGCTGATTCATCAACTGAAAGATCATCTACTGGATTTTTAGCACGTTCTTTGACTATATATACGTAGGTACCAACACGAGGAACAATGTTATATAATGGTTCAGTAGCTTCTTCAAGTGTCACTAATGGTTTTATGTTAAAACCTTCAATTGGTGCTAACATAATACATGGTTCTCCAGCTACATCAGAAAACCTGTGGGTAGTATTTTGTAGGGTATCTACAGACATTGTTGAAGGGTAAATTGTAGTTTAATATATCACACAATAAGATGAAATAGTGTACAAAGACAACATTATTTTTACGAAAGAATTGATGCATAACTAATTATATGTAAAAATGAAAAAAAATCGTCATTTTTTCCTATTAGTTGCTTTTTTCTGCTTCAATATAAACCTTTCGTCTCAGTATTTTCACGTGGTGGGGAAGTGTAATATATTTTTTTTTCTTTTCGTTTCATTTTATTTACCTGACAAACCAAGTTGATATCTTTTTTTGTACTAAATTTCATCTTGTCAGAGCTCCGTACCTGTGTTACCAACCGTGTCATTATATTAATTCAACTCGAAGTGTTTAATATAATGTTTTTTGCTTGAGGAAATTTTTAGTGTGAATACAATGAAACACGATTTGATTGAAAAAAGATATTTCTTTTTTATTTTCAAATATAGAAATGTATATCCGGTATCGGTTTTAATTTTTGACGAGCCAAACTATAGAACACGTGAATTGATCAAGTAATCGATGATTTATCCTGTGGTTACTAGTGTACTAGAGGAAAAATCTAATTTCATGATTAAATCGTATCTGAATATTAGAGGATGGTGATGTGTACGAAGATTTTCTATTACCTGTTTTTGACAGAGCGTATTTTCCTTTGTTTATTCGAATGAAATGTCGGAGTCTTTAAGTAGAAAACATTAACATTCATATGAGTCAGATATATTTTTAGATGTCTTTTAAGTGAATTTTCATTATTTTTCTGACTTTTGTTTGTCTCAAAATCTTTAGTATGAGTCACATTATGAAAAAGGGGGTTTTGTTTTATGATATGCTCGTGTTTGTTCACAATAAATATTCTTTTCTGAATGAGTCTTTTTGAAATTTGAAGCTTAGTAAATAATATGTAAAATAGAAGACAAAATAGTTTTATTGTACGAAAATCAATCAATATGAATAATCTTAGATGAAAAATGATAGAAAATTTGAAACCAAATATTAAGATTGATCAAAAGAACTAATTTTATTAAGAATACGGCCAAACATCTAACTGGATGATTATTGTTGGTCAGTTTTTGAGAACTTATGCAAATACTCGTGATCGTTATCCATCATTTTAATTGATACTAACGGTAAAAATGATGACGAACGACTCTTATATATATTGTAACTGATTCATAGTGTTTAGATCTTTAATTTGTTGACAGATAAATCTCATCTTATTGTTTCTTTTTAATTCATGGAATAGGTGTGGCTATGAGTATCGCACGTGAGAGTGGATGTCTACTCCTCATTTTCATCTACACTCATCCACACCTACACACTCCAACAAAGACTTTGTGGCCGTCAGTTCGGTATTTCTTTTTTTCATCCGATATTTTTAATTACTTTGATAGTTATGTAAAGCTTTACTAGTTGAATCCACTTTTTATGTAGAATACATTCGGAGACTTGTGTCCACGTTAATGTATTACTCATAAGACGTATGTTACTTTTTTGTCTGCCTTTACCGTGCCGGCAACGAAAGGTCTTTTTTGTATGACGATTCAATGTTGCTATTGTTTGGCGAATTCAACGACAAATGTAGGCATTACCAGACTTTTAATCAGGCTCTAAGCAGACCTCATAACCGTACTACTTTCCTGATCTTTTTCTTACTTTTTAGAAACGTCCTGATTTTACAACTTTTGACTGAAAATCTTGACTTTTTTCTACTATGTTATGATCTATCCCTCGATGACTATACTACATAATTATTACCCATTTTTTGTTATAATCAGTTGATTTTCAAAATTTATATAGAAGTGTTTGTAGGCTATTTTCAACAAACGAAGAAAGATAATGATCAAATAATATTTATTTAGATTCATTCATTGTTCCTGTTTTTCCCATACTCGGTGCAAATATTCAATCAATCGAGTTTTTAAAACAGTTGGCACTGTGTTAGCAGCTGCTACAAGTACTTCAGCTATACCAATAACATCAAATCTATAATTCGTCATAACTGCAGCAAGTCTTGCACACCCTTCCTCCAACATTTTATCATATATTTAATAGTTAATAGTTGAATAGTTGAAAGCTCAAAAGAGTTTTAAAGCTCAAATCGACTTTTCGAGTTCTACACTACTGTGAAAATGCGCATTTTAAGTGAACTTTACGTTGCTGCACCATTGATTCCCTTTCTCATTGGATACTATTGCTCAACCAACCATGGATGTGGCCACGGGAGTTTGGCGGGTGGCAACCTACCACTTCACTTATGAAAAATTTTCATTTTATTCCAGCAGAAATTGTATTTTTAGTCCAAAATAAGATTTAAGAATGGAGTAAGACATTTTGCACCATTTTCTCCCGCTTTTAGAAAAATTGTGTATCCAGCTTATCAATTCTCAAAAATTTCTTTTGCACTCCTCTCTCCCACTTTTTCTCTTCGCCACTTTTCTGCAAGTAGTAGACGAAATTTCTGTGAGATTTTGTACTTAATATTAGAAGTGTGTGTTGTAGGTATTGTCATCAACACTTTTAAAAAACCTTCTACGTCATTTTCGACCCATGGCCATACTTTCCTTTACAGCAATAACGAAGAAGGGTTTTTGTCACTCCCGTGAGTCAAAAATTTGATTGAGAGCTATCACAAAATCAACCTTTAGAATATCGCAAGGAGTCACTCTCAACTTGATGCCAATACACAAAACCAAAATATTTGGGAGACTGGAAAATGACATTATCCGCCCTCCTTCTTTTTAGAATAGAGTTGATGTTTTAAAAATTCATCAAGCTTACTACCTGAGTGATCTCATTAGGATTATAGTTCTTACATAGAGGTAGGCACCAAAGTTCTTGACAGTTACACCGAAAACCACATCACGACATCTTTTTGCAGTCGAGAGTTATTGAAAAATTCAACAAAAAACTCAGAAAGTAAAGGTGAACTTTATAAAGTACGCTAGCACTCAAGGAGTTAACCTACTTCGACACTCAGTGAAGCAGCGTACGGTTTAATTTTGACTAACCATGATCGCTTTATCTACTTTTATGCAGATTTGATCTTTAAAAGCACTATAAGATTAAATATTACAATTTCTGATTTTTATATAAACAACTGATTTTTCTTAAAAAGTTTCCTGCCTATTTTCGTGATTTTGGAATAATTAATGCTGCGACCCCTGTCTTAGTCAAATTAGTATTATATCTGAAGTAAAATCAATTTTTTTATTTTTGTCTATTGGCATTCCGGTGCTTTCGAAAGCTTCATTTATAATTAGTCAAACTCAAACAAAGCAACTGCTTCTTTTTCAACCAGCACCTATGTTATCTAATCATGTAAAATTGTTTAAAAAGTTACGCAACACACATCTAACATGAATTAATAGTTTTTTCATAGAAATTCTATTGCTTGTTCAACTATCGATAGAATTAATCGTGGTTTACTATTTACCTACGTACATATGTATGAACAAAAACATTTTCATTTCTGTTGTCATGCTACATGAGCCAAAAACAACCTACTTTTATTTTCTTTGAAGATATTGCTTTCCAGTAAGAAAAATTGTTTAAATTTTGACTGTAATGTTCACCAGACTCTACACAAGGACTGCAATATTCGTAGTAGGATAAATGCGAAAATGTCCCATTGAGAGGCTACAGAATTTTAAAAATCATTTACTCACTTTTCTGACTAATAGCGAATGATTAATTCTACAATGATATTCAGTAACTTTCTTCGCTGAGCGGATTATTTTTAACTATAAGTAGGTAGGCGTCCTTACGTCCACATAATCTCTTTCATAGGGTATGAGTTGTACTTATCTATAGTGAATTTTTCAAAAGTAAGCTATACAACATAAATGATACTAAAAGAAATGGTGATGCATAGCTGCACTTTTCGTCACAAACGCTACTCATATGATGTTTGCTATTTGATTGAACAGTTGTACATGATATCAATCGATGATGACCCATTGTCTTTCTTCAAGAGCTACATAGTAAATTTCATGTACTGTAGAAAATAGAGCTTTCAATTGCTTTTTAACAAGTAAAAGAGTGTGTAAACACGCAGTTTTCAGAATAGTAATTATAGAACATGGTTTCCATTCAATAATCGTAGTGTTGTCAATTTCTTTGTTATAAAGTAAATAATAATCCGCTTCAATATACTCATTGATTGATAACATTTTTTTTGTGGTGGCATAATGTCAATATTTTTTAAATTATTATCAATTGTGAACTGTATATTCTGTAAAATTTGCGTAATTTTTTTTTCATCTTTTCATAGAAAACGATGAAAATATAATCAATTGCCTTCTGTTTCATAAACACACCTACAATAATGAAATGTCTGTTTTCGGTTGATGACTTTCAAGTCAAGTATTCCATTACTAATTGAAATTAGTTCTTTTGTATGCATGTAATTGTTCAATGATAATGGGTGATCGAAAAGTAATTTGATGAACTGCTCTTTCATTTCTCACTGGCTTAAATGAGTCTGTAGAGATTTGCGATCATTTTCACTAGGATCAAGATTTTGCGCTGTTTCCTATTTTAGATTTAACATTTCCTTCGAACTCCTAGTTGCGGAGCAAAAAATGGACGATCATTTTGTCAAACGACTTTTTAATCAACCGTTAGTTCTTATATTTTCATCAAATGAATCATAATTACATTGATGTATTATTCGAACATTTACTAAATATTTTTGCACTTTCATTCTTGATGATATGTTATCTAATTTTATTTTCAATTGGATTGCTAATATGTTTCTGTAATTATTGAATGAAGAACCTTGTTTATTAAATGTTTTATACAAGGTTCACATTTTCTTTTTTCAACAGGAAACTTTCGTATTATACAATATAAAAAGTAGCAAAAGACGATTTTAAGCATTAGTGTATGAGTAATTCAAAATTTTTCTTTGTCTTTACTAAACGTTTCAATTCTTCGATACGAGATTTAGGTAGTTTACAATTTTCTAAATTCAACGTTGTTAATGATTGATTTTTTTTTAGCATATCAACAAGAATGGTAAGATTTGTATCATTAGCAAATTTATTCCATTCAAGTGAAAGTACTTGTAAAGTTTTGTTCTTTTGCAAAAGCACTTGACATAATATTTCTAAACCTTGATCAGTTATTTTATTTGATGCTAACCATAAATGAGTTAATGTTTCATTAGATTCCAACATTTTTGCTAAATATTGAATACCTTGATCTGTAATACCATTATGAGAAAGAGAAAGTTCTTTCAGAGTTGAATTATTATCACCTGAAAGTGCTCGAGCTAGATATTTTGTTCCATCATCATCAATTTGATTTTGAGCCAGAAATAATCCTTCTAATGTATCATTATCACGTAAAGCTTCAGAAATGATATATGTTCCTTCAGCTGTTATTTTACTTTCTCTTAAAAATAAAGTTCGACATTGTTTATCAATCATTACTTGTTGAACAACGATTTTAAGATCAGATTGAGTAAGATTGCTTCCATTTAAGTAAGCTGCAGCTTGAGGCTTGCATCGTTGAATACATTCATTAAGCTTGGTATTGCGATTACGTTCTAATTTAATGTTACTTACCAACGGTGTTAGTATCTTACTTGTCCACGTTGATGTTTTTTTTACATCTGGAATTTCTTTTTCTGAAGATACAGGTTCCAATAGAACATATGGTGATTCGATTTCTTCAAGATGAATAACATGTATATTATTTTCTTGTTGTTCATAACGAATAACTTCAATTTGAGTAGCAGGTAAAAGTAATAGCTCGTTTTCTTTTTTGAAATATGAATGGTTTCGAATATCTTTTCCTTTCATACAATCAATAATAAACAATGTTCTTATACCAGTTTGTCCAAGAAAATGATCGTCTTCGGAAATCTGACGACTTGTTGAACATGATGAAAAACCCCACCAAACAAGTCTTTCTCCTACTTTATATTTTTCATGTTCACTTTCAATTATATCTTTAACTCCACGATAAACAGTTACATTTACTGATGAAAGACGAGATAAAGCAGTAAAGATAAGCTTAAGATAAAGAAACCATTGTTTCAAACTTTTTCGATCTTCATTACGTAATGTTTGATTAAGAATATAATAAAGTGATTCTGTATGTGGCTCCCATTCCATTGTATATAATGCAATTGAAGCTGATTCATCAACTGAAAGACCATCTGCTGGATGTTTAGCACGTTGTTTGGCTACATGTACGAATGTCTGAAGACGAGGGACAATATTGTGTAATGGTTCTGTAGCTTTTTCAAGTGCCACTAATGGTTGTATGTTAAAACCTTCAATTGGTTGGAACATAATACATGGTTCTTCAGCCACATCAGAAAATCTATGACTAGTATTTTGTAAGTTATCTACAGGCATTTTCGAATGATAAATTGCAGTTTAATGCATCACACTATAAGAATAGAATAGTAAAAAATGATGATATATTTTAGTTGGAAGAATCGATGCGTAACAAACTATTTGTAGAAATGAAAAAAAAATCGTTGATTTTTATGTTTTTTTTTAGCTGGAATATAAAATGTTTTTATTAATATTCTCACGTGGTGAGGAAGTGTAATATTTGCTTATATTTTTTGTTTTCGCTTGATTGATTCAATCGATAGATTGGATATTTTTTAATGATATTTTTACCATGTCACAGTTCCGTGTCTGTGTTACCAATCGTGCTGTTATATTAATTCAAGCGATAGCCGTAAATATAATCTTTCCTTGCTGCAAAAATTTTTGTTTGAATAGAATGAAACATGAGTTAATTGAATAAAGAATTTTACTTTTTCATTTTCAAATTGAAAAACGTAAATCTAGTATTCTTTCTAATTTTTGATTAGCAAAACTATGAAAAAGGTCAATCGATCAAGTAATCGATGATCCATCGTCTAGTTACTCTAGTTGAAAAAAAATTGAACTTCTTATTTAATTCATACCTGTATATTAGAGGATAGTGATGAGTACGAAGATTTTCTGTTACCTGTTTTTGACAGAATGTGTTTTTCTTTGTTTATTCAAATGAAATGTCAGAATCTTGAAGTGAAAAACATTAACATTCTTGTGATACAGATATATTTTTAGATGTCTTTTAAGTGAATTTTTTAACTTAAATTTATTTCAAAATCTTTTGTATGAGTCACACTATGAACGGTAGTTGTGTTTTATCATATGCTCGTTTTTATTCACGAAGAATATTCTTGCCCTACTGTGTCGATTTGAAATTAGAAGCTTAGTCAATAGCATTTAAAATACTAAGCGAAATAGTTTTATTATACGAAAACCAGGAGTTGTATTTGGGTGTTGTACATGAAGGTGGGTATCTACTCCTTATTTTCAGCTGCGCTCACACATCCACATTTAAGATTCGACATTTGTGTTGCTGAATTGATGATCGCCTCAAAAATTCAGAATTAAATGAATTTTCCGCAAAATTTCTTGCAAGAACGAAATCTGGTGTTGCAGAGTGCTTTCTGATATTGCAAAAACAAAGACTTTGATGCTGTCGGTTCGGTAGCTTCTCTTCTGTTGGGATATTTGTAATTACTTTTATAGTTACGTAAGGTTTTAATACTTGAATTCACTTTTTAGGTAGAAAACATTCAGAGACTTTTGTCTACGCTAATGTATTGCTCATAATACCTATTTTAATTTTGTTTTTTGTTCTGTCTTTATCGTGGCACCAACGAACAGCTTTATGTCCTTGATGATTCAATGTTGTTATTGTTTAGTGAATCCAACGACAAATATAAGGATTACCAGACTTGCAATGAAACTCTTATTCCAATTACAATCATAACTGAAGTAAAATCCATTTTTTATTTTTGTCTATCGACGTTCCTGTGCTTTCGAACGTTTCATCTATAATTAGTCAAATTCGATCGAGGCAACTGGTTCTTTTCCAACAAATACCTATTTTACCTAATCATGGAAAAGTATTTAGGAAATTACACAAGACACATGTAACATAAATTGATAGTCTTTTTTCTCAGAAATTCTATTGCTTGTTCAATTATCGACAGAATTAATCGTGGTTTACTATTTACCTTCGTACATATGTATGAACAAAAACATTTTTATTTCCATTGCTATGTTACATGAGTCATGAGTCAAGAAAAATCTAGTTTTGTTTTCTTTGAAGAGACTGCTCTCGAGTTAGAAAAATTGCTTAAATGTTGACTGTAATGTTCATCAGACTCTACACAAGGGCTGTAAGATTCGTAGTAGGATAGATTCGAAAAGGGTGTGGGTGTTCCCTATATTAGTACCCACACACACACACCCACACCCTCTTTTAGGATGCTACTAGATTTCTTGACAGAATCTCTGTAGGTTGGTCTAAACAGAAAGCAAAAGGAATGAACGCATAGAGTATTGATCTCTAGACCATCAGTTTAGAAACCGATTAGTTTGTCGCAGTGGACTGTACCATTTTATTTAAGTTAACTTAAACTTTTGACATTGTATATTCTTTCTGCACTATTAACTTGGAATGCTATGTTGTTTGTCGAGGGACACTTTAGTCGACAGACTTTTCGTCGAAGTAACTTTGTCGAAATTTTTTTGCAGAACAACATTTCGTCGACACAACAGATAAAAAAGGGTGTGAACGTGGGCGTGCGGATGGATGTGAGTGCGATTGTGTGGGTTTTCGGATGTGGTGTGGATAGGTGGGTAGGTGTAGATATCGGTAGGAATGCATTACCACCGATACTTGCACCTCACACCCACACGCCATCCACACCCACGCTCCACCTATGTTACAGTGTATTTTCATAACATATACATCGATCCTCTCTATTCTCTTCTCTTTGATATTTTCGTTTCTGTCTTTTCGTTTCTTTAACTTCTTTTCTTTGTCCTTGATTAACCTTTGTCTTCTCTTCTATTTTGTCCATGTTTTTCGTGTGCGTATATAAACTCTTGTTTTGTAAAAGAATAAACTACACACACACGTTAACTGTGTTCGTCGCTCTTCGTGAGCGCGAACACTAACAACCTACTACCACACCTACACCCTTTTTTTGATATGCTGCGTCGACAAAAATTTTTCAACCAACAACATACCATTCACTTGCATTTAAAATTTATGTAAAAATAAATTATTTCAAGAAAAAATCGAATGACTTAATATATTGATTTTTTTTATCATGAGATGCTATATAGTATTGGGTGTTGATTTTAGTTTGTATAAAAAAAAAGTATTTTTCTGAGTTTCTTAACAGAAATAAATTAAATCCGGTGGACATTTTTACTGAAGGACTCGTCTTTGTTATGTCCTGCATCTTTTTCAGATGCAGCCATAAGGATTTTTTCTCTTCATCTATAGAATTATGCGTAGAGTGCATGCACCTAATAAGAACGGGACTTTCGTAGGGTCGTGTTTTGATTGTAATATCTCTGTGAAACAGTCAGTAAATGAGCTTAAATTTTACAACAAAGTAAAAAAAATGTCATGCCTATCTATTGATGAAAAAAGTTTTCAAAAAAAGTTCAGAAATGATCGAGTTATGAACAGTAGTTTGAAGTCGACTGATGCCGTTATAAATAAGAGCACTTTTCTCAATAAGAATGCTAATGCAAAAGTTGTCCCTAATTAGAACACGTCAGCAAAACTACATAGAATAACGTTATTCTATGTAGTTTTGCTGACGTGTTCTAATTAGGGACAACTTTTGCATTAGCATTCCCACTGAGAAAAGTGTTCTTATTTATAACGGCATCAGTCGACTTCAAACTACTGTTCATAACTCGATCATTTCTGAACTTTTTTTGAAAACTTTTTTCATCAATAGATAGGCATGACATTTTTTTTTACTTTGTTGTAAAATGTCAGCTCATTTACTCACTCTTTCACAGAGATATTACAGTAAAACGTAACCCTATGAAAATCCCGTTCTTATTAGGGACATGTATTGTATGCATTTTTCTTTTTTTCTTTTTCGTTTGTCTTATTGTTAATGACGCGTCAAAAATTTTTTTTCTTTTCTGTCATATATGTATATGTGATGACTTTTCCCATTGTTTCATTTGTATTGTTGGTGGGTATTTCCTTTGCATTTGAACTTCTCTCTTTAATTTTGTTTTACAAATCTTCTTTTCTTCTTCATAATCTAGAGGATTTTCGCATGTTACTGCCTTGTATATATATTCGTCATATTGTTGAAAAAATTGATTTGTTTTTGGAGCCGAAAGCAAAAATATAAAGGAATAAAGTAAAGTGAGATCAAGATCTTACATTTAGGTGTAAGTCTAGAGCGGATTATGATGAAGAGGATTTGAACAGTTTCTGATAAAGTTTTGATAAAATCTAAATAGAATTATTTCTGATATTTCTGCAAAAGTCCTGAGTAAGATCAAGAGTGAGCTATAGTAGAATCCTTCATTCTTAAATAACAATAAAAAATCTCAGCAGAAACTTGAAAAGATCCTTTATGGAGGATTCTCTTTTATTATAGCATATCATGTAAAATCTTCAGATTTAGGATCTTGAAACATTCTTTTAGGCTTTCTAACAAAAAAAAAAGGATTGAGACTAGAGTAGCAGATTGTCTTCAGTTCTGACACATCCTAAGCTAATGGATAAAAAGCGGATCTTGGTGGATTCTGGAGTCCTAATAGATTGTGGAATAGATTTACTGAAGTGTACCAAAAACTGTCATAACGTACGGTGATCGACTACAATTCAACAGAATCCATCACGATACGCCAAAGTTATCGAGACACATACGCATCTCAGTGTCCTGCATCTGCTTTCTCTTCTTAATCGCAAATTCTGAAGCTAATTATCTCTTTTCTCATTTAGTCTCTTTTGATCCTAGTAGATCTTTCTATCCATTAGATTCAGCTTTTTTCCTTTTGCATTTAGTTTTTTAAAGCAAAAAGCACAATAAAAAGTAGGTTTTATATAAGACAATTGTTCATAAAAATTCTATATTAATGAATTTGAGAATAATGATATATAATTGATGCTTAAAAGATTGTTATTTCATGAACGACGTGCATCTTTCAAAATTGGACGAAAGAAAACTGATCACTACGAAAGTTAACCGAAAAAAAACTTCATAATAAAAAAGAAGAAATAGCTTGTTTCAATTAAAACCTTTATTTGAAAGAAATAAGTTCAACAGATAAAAGAGAAAAAATGAGCAAAAAAAACTACTCAACAATTTTGACATTATTACAAATATGTTTGGTTTTTCTGATATTTGTATATTGTCAATAATTATAATTTTTCATAAAAAAAAAAAGAATGTGATGAGGTTATAAGTAGACAGTCATCGAAAAAGTCTTGTTAAACTTATCCAGTCTCAGTCTCTGATTTGTAACTATTGAATGAAGAACAGTTTATCAATGTTTTACATTTCCTTTATTCAACAGGAACTTTTTGCATTATAAACGTAGAAAGAACAACAAAACACTATTTTAAGCATTAGTTTATGAGTAATTCAAAATTTTTCTTTGTCTTTACTAAATGTTTTAATTGTTCGATACCAGATTTAGATAGTTTACAGTTTTCTAAATTGATTTTTGTTAATGATTTATTTTTGTTAAGCATGTCAAGAAGAATGGTAACACTTGTATCATTTCGAAATTTATTCCATTCAAGATGAAGTACTTGTAAAGTTTTATTCTTTTCCATAAGTACATGACATAACATGTGTAAACCTTGATCAGTTATTTTATTTGATGCTAACCATAAATGAGTTAATGTTTTATTTGATTCCAACATTTTTGCTAAATATTCAATACCTTGATCTGTAATATCATTATGACATAAAGTAATTTGCTTCAGAGTTGAATTATTATCACCTGAAAGTGCTCGAGCTAGATATTTCGCACCATCATCACCAATTTTATTATGAGAAAGAAATAATTTTTCTAGTGTATTATTATCACGTAGAGCTTCAGAAATGATATATGCTCCATCAGCTATTATATGACTTTCTCTTAAGAATACAGCTCGACATTGTTTATCAATCATTACTTGTTTAACAACAATTTCAAGATCAGCTTTAGAAAGTCGTCTTCCATTTAAATAAGCTTCAGCGTCAGATTTACATCGTTGAATAGATTCATTAAGCTTATTATTACGATAACGTGCAACCATTGTGGGAAATATTATTGGTATTCGTATCTTACTTTGTGATCCTGATATTTTTCTTAAATCTTGAATTTCTTCCTCTGAAGATATAGGTTCTAATAGAATATGTGATGATTCGATTTCTTCAAGATAAATAATACGTAAATTATCTTCTTGTTCTTCATAACCAATCACTTCAACTTGAGTAGCGGGTAAAAGTAATATTTCATTTTCTTTTCTAAAATATGAATGATTTCCAACATCTATTCCTTTAACGCAATCAATAATAAATAATGTTTTTATACCAGTTTTTCCAACAAATTGATCATCTTCGGAAACATCACGATTTGTTGAACATGATGAAAAACCCCACCAAACAAGTCTTTTTCCTACTTTATATTTTTCATGTTCACTTTCAATTATATCTTTAACTCCACGATATACAGTTACATTGATTAATGGAAGACGAGATAAAGCCGTAATGATAAGCTTAAGATAAAGAAACCATGGTTTCAAATTTTTTCGATCTTCATTACGTAATGTTTTATTAAGAATATAATAAAGTGATTCTGTATACGGTTCCCATTCCATTGTATATAATGCAATTGAAGCTGATTCATCAACTGAAAGATCATCTGCTGGATGTTTTGCACGTTGTTTGGCTATATGTACGAATGTATGAAGACGAGGGACAATATTGTGTAATGGTTCTGTAGCTTTTTCAAGTGTCACTAATGGTTTTTTGTTAAAACCTTCAATTGGTGCTAACATAATACATGGTTCTTCAGCCACATCAGAAAATCTATGACTAGTATCTTGTATGTTATCTGCAGACATTTTTGAATGATAAATTGCAGTTTAATGCATCACACTATAAGAATAATATAGCGAAATATTATGACATATTTTCGGTGAAAGAATCGATGCATAGTAAATAATATGTAGAAAAAAAAAATCGTTGGTTTTTTCCTATTGGTTTTTATTTTTTTCGACTTGAATATAAAATGTTTGTATTAGTACTTTCACGTGGTGGGAAAGTGTTATATTTGTATTTTTTTTTCGTTTCTTTTTTCATATTTACCTATCAAGCTATTTTGATATTTTTCTTCATTATATTGTAATTGTGTCACAACTTCGTCTTTGTCTAACCAATCATGTGATTGTATTTGTGCAAATCGAAAACTTATATATAGTGTTTTTCTTTACTACACAAATTTTATTATGAATACAATAAAACACAATTTCATTGAAAAAAGAATTTTACTCTTTTGTTTTTAAATAGAGAAATGTATATCTAGTATTGTTTTTAATTTTTGACAAGTCAAGCTGTGAAAAAGATTAATTGATCAATTAATCGATGATTTATCGTGTGGTTACTGTTCTAGAGGAAACATTCAATATCATAATTAAATCATATCTGAATATTAGAGGATTGTGATGAGTATGGAGTGTTTCTGCTTATAAATCTTCTTTTAACTGTTTTTGTGAGAGCATCTTTTGTTTTTTTTTTGTTCATTCGAATAAAATGTCAGGATCTTTAAGTAAAAAACATTAACATTCTTATGATGCAGATATATTTTTAAATGTCTTTTAAGTGAGTTTTTTAATTTTTGTTTGTTTCAAAATTTTTTGTATGAGTCACACTATGAAAGGTCGTTGTATTTTATGATATGCTCATTTTTATTTATACGGAATATTCTTTTCTGAATGTGTCGATTTGACATTAGAAGCTTAGTAAATAACTTGTAAAATAGTAGGCAAAACAGTATTATTGTACGAAAGTCAATTAATATGAATGTTCGTACATGAAAAGTGAAAGAAAAGTTTAAAAACAAATATTAAGATTGATCAAAATAACTAATTTTATTAAAAAGACCAGCAAATATCTAAATGCACGATTGTTGTTATTCATTTTGTGACAGTTCACACAAGTATTCCTGATCATTTTCATTAATTTTAATTGATATTTACGATAATAATAATACATTTCGTCGAACAATATCAACAGGCTATGCATTGGTTTAACTGATGAAGAAAATGTCAGTCATATGAAATGTCGAGAATATAAATCATACACGTCTTCCGAATTCAAAAAGAAATAGGTTTCAATACTACTATATAGAAATTAACGAAGGTATCTAACGAAGACCGAAATCAAATGCAGTAGATACAAAGTGAAAACGACTTGATATGTTGAGCATTGAATATGATTGGATGAGGGCGAGTGTAGGTATGAATTAAAATGAAGAATAGACATTCGTATTCGAGTTTGAATCTGAGTGATCGTAAAGAATGTTCTGTGAATCAATGTCGAAGTTAAAGGAGAAAAAAAACAGTTAAGTAATGAACAAAAATTCATTGCTTTATAGTTTCATAAATGAGATTCAAGGCAAAACATCAGAAAGACAGTCGTAATAAAAAAAATTTCGGAGTTGACCTCGAAAAATTTGACTCTACAGAGTTCTTATCCAAATGCACATGCACATATGCCAGATCTTTCGATATGATAGAAAAATTTTCAATTTTGAAACTTTTTCTTTCTGTATTCAATCTTTTTGAATATTTGACTGGAATTTAATTATAACCCATTACTACATGTAGTGTTCTTCTTTGTTTCTTTGAAATTATTGAGTAGATTTGTGTCACAAAATTATTCACAGATACTTTAGTATACTGGCCAATAGAGAGCTGCATTTTCATGGTAACCGAGTCCGGGTCTAGACCCGGTGGTTTTTTCATGGGGGTGAAAATTTGAAAAATGATCACGTAATATTTGAATCAACTCTCTGAAATGGCTGGAATGGGGTGAATGTGTCAAATATTACGTGATCTCTTTTTCAAATTTTCACCCTCATGAAAAAACACCGGGTCCGGGTCTAGACCAGACCGGGTCCGATTTGCAGCTCTCTACTGGCCAAGCTTACCAGATCTTCCTGTATGGAAGGAAAAATCCGAGTTTTAGACTTATTTCTGATCGCCGACTTTTTACAAGGAAAAGTTCACTTTTTGGATACTGTGCTGCACTCGAGAAAACTCTGAATGAGTTTTTACTATCACATTATGACTATAGTTGAAACGAATCTGTCCGTTTCACGGTTTTGTATTATATAGTCATAACCCATAGAAAATGAGGAAAAGTCAAATTGTTAACAATGAAGATTTCTATAAAGTTTTGCGGAACTCACATATATTTTCGAAGAAAATAATGAATGTAAGTTGTAAGATCAGGTTTTCGTTGTTCCCGCCTCCTCTCCTCAAAATATCTAATTCATAGTACTTTGGATCTTTATAAAAGTATTTAATAGCACTTTTTCAAATCATGCAGTGTAGTAAAATTAATTTTTATACTTTCAGAAGTACTTGCATTGCTTACTTAAAGTGTTTATGTAATTAATAGCATTCTATCGGATTATTAACATCTCTCTATATATATTGTTTTGGAATATAATTGAATTATTAGATTTTCTTGTTTAAAATGTTTCGATGTTTTAAACACACTTTGTCTCTCACTTGTAAAAAGATCTGTTTCAGATCAAATTATAATAAAATAGGCGTCCGCTTAACAAGCTATACTTCAAGTTGGAAAAAGCACATGAAATGTTATTTTTCCTTTTCGATGTTTGAAATAGAGAAACTTTTCAATGATATCAATAATTTGTATTTATGGAAAAAGTGAGTAGTGAATTTTAAATAAAAAGTATTATCCCCGAAGATCAAAGTAAAACATAGTTGACTTTTTGTTTCATTATTTCTACTTATTTCCAGTACTTTCTTTCACTAGTTGAAAGATTTTCTCATTAAATAAGTACTTAATATTATTTCACAACTATTTTAGCAAATACATGTCATATGTATGTATATTTGTAACAGGGATCAAATCAAATAAGAAAATATTCCAAGTCAGTTTTCATATCAATTATTGAATCAAGATATGTAGCAGAGTAATAAATCGTGAAATATGCAATTACCTATAACTGTACTACTGATCATGGGATCGAAAAAGCAAACACTCATCATACCAATAATAGAACTCTCTATCCATGAGTTGACTAAGAGAATGTAACAACATCGACAATTGTAAATATTGTATAAAATTAGAAAGCCCTATTAGATATGTGGGAAGAGAAACTGCTATTGTTTTCTTTTCTACTTTTGTTAAATTTTTTCAGTTAATTATTAGCTTTAAAAAATATCATTCAGTCAATTTAATTAGTGTCAATTACAAATTTACACTTCAAAGTTTGAATGTTTGCTCATCTATTCTGAATTTCTCAGGTATTTTTCAAAGCAAACAATTTTCCTTCGATATTTTTTTACATTTATCAAGTTCAAGTCTTACTCCTTAGCTGTTCAGCTAAGTTAATTAGCACTATCATTCAGCAAAAAATTGAGATTTATCATCAGCATTTAATCTTGTCTTTTTTTAATAATAATAAAAATGATCTGTATTTTGTTGTTACTTTTCTAACTATGATAGAATATGTTTTAACTTGTTCTGTGTTTAATTGTTGCTTTTTCCGAAGAAAAAATCGAATAAAGGCATCTTCTTTCGATTCGATTTCAGTCTCTAATCTCTAGTTAATAAACGAAGCTCAAATTCATTAATGTTCTATCAAAAGTTTATATTGATTTTATTCAATAGGAAATTTTTATATTACACATGTAGAAAGAAATAAAAAAACAATGTTTTATACATTAGTTTATAAATAATTCGAAATTTGTCTTTGTTTTTGTTACAAGTTTTAAATCTTCAACACCAGATCTAGGTAGTTTACAGTTTTCTAAATTCAACGTTGTTAATGATTGATTTTTTTTCAGCATATCAACAAGAATGGTAACACTTGCATCATTACGAAATTTATTCCATTCAAGTGAAAGTACTTGTAAAGTTTTGTTCTTTTGCATAAGCACTTGACATAATAGTTCTAAACCTTGATCAGTTATTTTATTTGATCCTAACCATAAACTAGTTAATGTTTCATTAGATTCCAACATTCTTACTAAATGTTCAATACCTTGATCTGTGATACCATTATGACAAAGAGAAAGTTCTTTCAGAGTTGAATTATTATCATCTAAAAGTGCTCTAGCGAGGAAGTTGGTGCCATCATCACCAAGTTGATTATGAGAAAGAAATAATCCTCCTAATGTACTATTATCACGTAGAGCTTCAGAAAGGATCAATGTTGCTTCAGCTGTTATATGACATTCTCTTACAAATAAAACTCGACATTGTTTATCGATCATTAATTGTTGAATTACAACTTCAACATCAGATTTAGAGAGGCGTTTTCCACTTAAATGTGCTTCAGATTGAGGTTTGCATTGTCGAATACATTCATTAAGCTGTGCCATCCGGTAATGTGTAATTATCGTGGAAAATATTGGTGTTCGTATCTTAGTTTTCCGCATTGATATTTTTTTTGTATCTGAAGTCTCTTTTTCTGAAGATGTAGATCGCAATAGAAAAGGTGATGATTCGATTTCTTCAAGATAAATAACATGTAAATTATTTTCTTCTTGTTTAGAATTAATAACTTCAAAATGGGTGCCAGGTAAAAGTAATATTTCATTTTCTTTTCTAAAATATGAATGGTTTCGAATATCTTTTCCTCTAATAGAATCAATAATAAATAATGTTTTTATACTAGTTTCTCCAACAAATTGATCATCTTCGGAAACATGTCGAACTGGTAAACATGATGAAAAACCCCACCAAGCAAGTCTTTTTCCTACTTTATATTTTTCATGTTCACTTTCAATTATATCTTTAACTTCACGATAAACAGTTACATTTACTGATGGAAGACGAGATAAAGCCGTAATGATAAGCTTAAGATAAAGAAACCATGGTTTCAAATTTGTTCGATCTTCATTACGTAATGTTTTATTAAGAATATAATAAAGTGATTCTGTATATGGTTCCCATTCCATTGTATATAATGCAATTGAAGCTGATTCATCAACTGAAAGATCATCTACTGGATTTTTAGCACATTGTTTGGCTATATATACGTAGTTATCAATACGAGGAACAATGTTATATAATGGTTCAGTAGCTTCTTCAAGTGTTACTAATGGTTTGTTGTTAAGACCGTCAATTGGTGCTAACATAATACATGATTCTCCAGCTCCATCAGAAAACCTGTGACTAGTATCTTGTATATTATTTACAGACATTGTCGAATAATAAATTGTAAGTTAATGCGTCACACTATAAGAATAAAATATCGAAATATTATTACATAGTTTCGGTGAAAGAATCGATGCATAGCAAATAATATGTAGAAAAAAAAATCGTTGGCTTTTTCCTATTGGTTCTTATTCTTTTCGGCTGGACTATAAAATGATCTATTAATATTTGCACGTGTTTAGGGATTGTAATATTTATTTATAGTTTTGCTTTGCATTTTATTTACCTTTCATATGAGTTTGATATTTTTTTTTATTATACTTGTACTGTGTCACAACTAGTGTCCTGTAGGATCGATTTTTCTCTGTTGTGACATTTTCGTTTTCGGAATGCTTTCTAAATTCCTATGATAATTTTATTTTTCGTGTTTGAGAAAAACCAATACTACCAGACATTAGCTTCTGCCAACGTCACACTTTGCGCAACATGATATAGTTCTGATTTAAAAATAAAACTGCCATTGAAAGCACATTCTAGTAAGTTACGTCAATTATTATTTATACGTTGAAATTCATAAATGTTGAGTAACAAGAACTATTTCTTTCATCTATTGAACAATTGAAAAGAGAAATGATAATGCTATATTGTAAGATAATCTGAATAATGAATTAAATGACCTGATGTTTATTGATACGTATTTACTATTTTTCTTTTTATGAGTAAATGATGCAAAGATCTTTGTCAGAATGTCGAAATCTATTCCTCAGTAAAAAAAACATCGAATTGAGTTCGACATTTTGTTTTTCATTTGAAAAAACACAGTCTGAAGAGTATATACAAGAAGCAAAAACAAGTCAGAACAATGTTCAGGAACGTTCATATTTAAATATGTCTCTTGTTCTGGGTTCCTGCTGTAGACAAGACGAGAAATGTCGTTCCCGTGGAACAATGGTCATAGCTCTGTCTGTATGTTAGCAATCATATCATTGTATTTATGCAAATCGAAAACGCAAACATGATTTTTTTTTTGTGCGAAAAATTTTAACACTAATACAATGAAAAATGATTTCATTAGAAATAAAGTAAATTGTAAGTTTTCGTTTTTTTAAATAAAGAAATATATATCTAGTATTGTTTTGATTATTGACAAGCGAAATTATGAAAAAAGTCAATCGATCAAGTAAAACAAAAATTGGTTTGAATACTGATATATCGAAATCAACTAAACTGCTGATTGAAGGCCGAACTTCAATGCAGTCGGTGAAATTCAAAGACGAATTGGTATGTAGAATATAAGTTTGGATTAAAATGGAGAGTAGACATTAATACCATCACTAGATCTTTGCACCCGAGTGATCGTGAAGAATTTTTTTCGAAATTAATGTTACAGTTAAATCATTAAAACAGTTAAGTATTTCCACTATTATACAGTAACAAGTTTACTCTTCATATGTTAATCAACGAGTGAATACATATTATTTTATGGAATCAAAAGTTTCAAGACAAAAAGAAATCGAAAGAAGCATTCTTATCAACAAGTAGCACAAAAAAGAAGTATATATGACAGTCAAAAAAAAAATGTTGGAGTTTCTCTGAGTTGGACAACTTGATTTCGTAAGGTCATGACCTACACGCACACTCATATCCTCAAGCGCATAAATATGAATTTCATTTAACATGTATTTTTTGATTTTCTTGTATTTGTCGAAATCAGTAAATACCAACAGCATGTGTTTTTTTTCTATATTACTATAAAACAACATGTCTGTTTACTTCAAATGAATTTGAATTTTTATTTAATGTTATTGTGAATTATTGTATTTCATCATACATCAATCGAATGTTGAATAAATACATGAGATACAAGTTTGTATGAATTTAATTCCATTGTTACTCGTGCCTCACGTTGAAACAGTAACTATAATATAATAACTGTCAGAGATGAACTAATGTATTTAATAATGTTGTAAGAATTTCAATTGAATTTGTGCAGAAGGTTCATAATTGAGACTCGTAGCAAAATTCTATGTTCTTTATTGCTATGGATGATAGACATTTTCAAAGTAGCAGTAAAAACAAAAAATAGTTAAATTGTTTCAATATAAGTTAGTGTTGTTTTGTTGAGTTCTTTTTATTAGTATATGAATACTTGAAGGTCATCAAGCATCAACAATTATTAATGACTAAATACGGTTAGAATAAAAATCAGTGCCAACAATGAAACTCAAATTTAGTTAGAATCTAATGTTAGTGATCGAAAAAAAATCTTCTATGTACCTGTAAAAGAATTGAACAAATTGTTGCTAAAACACGGAAGAAGCTGATTGTGACTCTTGATATTTCGCAACTCTTTTATAAGTGTTTAAGCCATAAACTAATTTTAAACTAATACTGTTAAGTATTCTTAGTATTTTCATCTTTTCACATGCATAAAAGACTATTTATTCTGAAAGAATGTCAATAATTGTTGATAACATTTGAAAGACTAATAAAAGATAAGGTAGGATACAATCATTTATTGCATTTTTCATACATGGTTACTTTAAAAAGGATGCTTGGTTCGTCGTTTACATACATTGCATAATTTAATTTTGAATATAAATGATAATTCAAATACATGATATTATATCAAAAAAAAATAGATGAAGAAAAAATCTAGTCAACATTTAATTATAGCAAAAGCTAAATATAAATTTTATTTTAAGCATAAGTTTAATTTCGAAATAGAAGTTTACGTAAGCATTTAGTGGAGAAATTCTGAAATAATCTATAAATTGCAAGTTTTATTCATCAATTCTATTTTATTTTCCAAATATGAGAAGTTTTTTTTTCCATCTAAGATTTAGATTTAAGTCGTATGTTCCATGTCTTCATAAAAATGACATTTGCGAAATATATTTGGTATTATGTTTAAGCCCCCGACTCCCTCCTCAAAAAAAGTCGATCGTCGTCAGAAATTTTAAAATTGAGATAAATGCATGAGAAGATAGCCCGTCTTCAGATCTCTCATGAATGACAAAAGTTTTTATAGATTTCCGTCATCCCCTATTCGAAAAAATAAGTTATTTTCGCAAAAAAAACGAAAATCTTTTTCGTTTTTTCTCAATTTATGCTTTCTCAAATGTGCAAGCAAGAATTTTCCTTTCAGGCTCGTATAAGACCTCTGACTTTTTTTTGTCAGACAGAGCATGCCAAGATGCAGTGCACCAAAGAGTTCTTTTGTTGAATAAGCTTTTTTTATTATCATATAAGAGAATGCCTCTATAGAAACGGCGCTATTTTTTAGGTCTTTTTTTTTTAAGTCATTGAATTTGTCATCTCTGTTTTTCGCTTAAAACGTAAGTATTTAAACAAAAAGGACTCTTATAGACACTACATTCTGACAAGCTCTTTCCAACGAAAAAAAAATTAATATATAGAATAAGCCTGAACAGAGAATTTTGGGTGTGGATCTGGGTGTAGGGATGTGGGTATGAATACGTGAATCTTGGATGTGGGTGTTGTATGAACATGGGTGTGCGAGTGTACTTGTAGGTATCACACATCAGGGTGGGTGTCTACTCCTCATTTTCATCCTCACCCACCCTCATCGACATTTACACCCTGCTGAATCTCATGAAAAATCTACGAATTACCTGATTGACAATAACTGTCTTATTCAAATTACAATCATTGTTGAAGTAAAACTGATTTTTTGCTTTTGCCTATTGAGATGAATTATTCCCTTTTTGCCGAAATTTTTTTCGCCAACGTCCACTTTCACCGAAGTCCATTTTCGCCGATTCCAATATCGCCGACTAATTTTTTTGACCGAAAATTACCAAGTCAAATATGAATCATTCTATATTAAGAGCTTTTCCAATTTAATAAGTTTATTAACAAACTCATTAATTACCATCTGAGTTGGTAACTATCTGAGTTGGTAACTAAGAAGGTTAAAAACAGATGCCACCAGATGAAGATTTTATCTGTCTTAATTTTTGCATAAAATAGGATGTGGGTGTGGGTATGTGGGTCCTCGTATAATCCGATACCCAAACCCACACCCGCACTCTTTTTAACCGACTTAGTCACCAACTCAGATGGTTACCAACTCAGTTGGTAATTAATCAGTTTGTTAATAAACTTATTAAATTGGAAATAACTCTTAATATAGAATGATTCATATTTGACTTGGCAATTTTCGGTCAAAAAAAATTAGTCGGCGATATTGGAATCGGCGAAAATGGAAGTTACCATTGAGATTTCTATGTATTTTCGAAAGTTTCATTTACATTCTAACTCGAGCTAGGCACAGCTCCTTTTCCATCATTTACGTCTCTTATCTAGTCATGACAGAAACTATTTGAGAAACTAAGAAAAACACATGCAGCAAAATTTTGTCATTTTTTCTTGAAGATAGTGTTTTGATTGCGAAGAGACTCACTCATGGTTTACTTTTTACCTGGTTGCTTAAGAGAAAAGTTATTGTTATTTTTTTCGTCGCATGGCATGACTCATAAGTCAATGAAAGCCTGGTATTTTTTTTTCTGTTGTGAGACTTCTTTTGAGTTGGCAAAATCGTCTAAATATTGACTGTAATGAGTCAAACTCTACACGAGAAATACGATTTTCAACAAAGAAAGATTGCATGTAAAATGTCCCATAGAGAAGGCATCAATTTTAAAGAACAACTCAATCATGTTGCTGACTAAAAATGAATGACGAAATATGCATTCCTTCGCTGAAAGCAGAAGTGCTGATTTTTAGTTACGTGACATTTATCAAATCGTTATATTGACCGAAGAATTTCCAACAATAAGTTGGTATGCGTCATTTCTATCACCACTTTCTAGAGATAGAGAACTTCACTATGTGTCACTTCAACTGCACACAATTCCACACATATTTTCTAAAATACCATTTTAACTCTGATAAAAAAGAAAGTGTTTAGTTCGAAGCTAACTCCAAATCCGAGTCATGCAATGTTTACTATTCCATTTAAAAGTTATAAAAAAAATGTCACTTGATGATAATTTGTTCTTATTTGTCAAGCACCACATAGTGAATTCCATGTACAGTTGGAAACAGAATTTTCGTTTAATTTTTAATAAAGTAAAAGAATTTTTAAATATACGCTTTTGCAGATGACAGTTATAAAACATAGCTTGCATTCAGTAATCTTACAATTGTTGTTGATTACTATGTCCTAAAGGAAATGATAGTGTACCTTTATCAGAAAATTTGTGACATACGATTGAATCAAGATAAAAATATGATCTCCCGGCTATGAGTCTTCAAAAACTGTTATAATCGTAAAAAGTAGTTTTTTCGATACGTCGTATACTCAGAGCATCGCCACAATATTTAGCAATACTATGATCGGATGAGAAAAACACTGCAAGATTTTCGACAATCCTGATTGATGATCATCATTGAGCACGTAGTTATCGATAAAATTGAAAATAATCTAACATATTTTGCTCTCATGGATCTTATTACCAGAATTATTATCATTTTACTCTGATCCCAATCTGTAGAAAAATATTTATTAAAAACCTGCTTGATAGAATTCGAATCTGAAAATTTTTACATTCATATGTGTTGTATTCGTTAGATTATCTTAAAAACATCAACTGATATTCGTATTTCCTTATTGAGAAATTAAATATTCCATAAAAGTTGTTTGTCATAGTTTTCTGGTGAAAAAGAATTATCTTTAAAACTTTCGATATTCAGAGAAAGAATCTCATGTATTAGACTAAAACTTCAAATGTATTCTAATGCTCATGAAACCTATTTATGAGTTAAATTTTAATTTAAAATTTATTAATTGTACGTTTTTTCTAAATATATTCCAGAGACTAAAATTATTGACATCAGTTTCAATGAAGTTTTTTAAAATTTATAATAAATTGTTTAAACATTTGGATTAAAGCCAACCGAGAACATATATTATTGATATACAGCTAGTAAACATATAGTATTTGTAGTTTTTCAAATATAAACATCGATTATTTCGTTTTTTCCAGTTTCATCAAGATTGAAATTCATTCATAAACATGATACCATAATTAACGAAATGTTTGAAACAGTTATATCGTGAATTTTACGTTCACTTTAGCATGATTGAGTTGAGTTGTGCTGATGAAATAATTTCAAAAGAATTGTTCAATATGATAAGTATTATGAATGACATATTTCTGAATTCAATGAAATCAAAACTTCTCAGCTGTGAGATGATTGTTAACGATCGCATGACATATAATCTTCAAACAAGGGGAAAAGGTAACCTAGTCCAACACATTACTCATTTTATTATTCAAAGATATCGAAATTTTTTCTTTGAATTATTGCAGTTGAAAAATTCCATTTTTACTATACAATAATGAATCTTTTCTAGAATTTATCAAAACAATAAATGAGATCATGAGCTATGTCAGGAATCTTACTCAGGTTTCTTTAGAATACTTTATAAAAGTATTAGTGCATTTGTTGGTTTTTTCCTAGTGTTTTCAATGGTCGTAAACGTGGCCACGTGTGTGTAGACAGGATCACGCAATGTGTCGAAAAAGGTTTTTCTTTTTTTTTTCTTTTTCTTTTTGCCTCAAGCCGTAACCATGTTTTTTTCATACTCCATATAACAAATTGACTTGGGACTTTCCAAATACTTTATTTAATTCTTAGATTGCTAAGATATGCCTCATGCATGTATGTATATATATCTCGATGCAGTCATTCGTACTTTCATATTTTTGTAATACTTCTATTGAAAACTTATAAATTTATTCTTTCACCTACCATCGATATTTTATACATTTAAAATATACTCATTGTTTATGTCAAAGATGGATGCAAACGGCGATAAGTTGGGAATTGATATTCTTGAGGATATAGTGCTATCTGATTGCGATATTGATATGTTTTCTGATGATCAAGATCTGCCAACGTTCGATTTTGACAGTTCAGATAGTTTCATGCAAGAAATATTTACGTTATCAGATGAATTACAACCTACATTTAATCCAGCTGACAATGTTTCGTATGATATGACAACGAATTCAAGAGAATGGTTAGTTATGGATAAAGCTTCCAAGCGTCAGAGACCACCTCGTCTTTACGAATATCTTCTTCTTCTTCTTGAAAATTCACATTATACTTCTTATGCATCTTATACGAACAAATCTGAAGGTATTTTTCAAATTCATGAACCTGACAAGGTTGCCGAACTTTGGCAAAAAGTCAAAAGTCGACAATCAAATCAAAAAATGACTTATGATAAATTTGCGCGGGCCGTACGATGGTATTATCAAGCCGGTATAATGAAAAAAACAAATACTCGTTATACATTTCAATTTTCGCTGAAAACAATGAAAGAATTTAGTATCGATCAAGATAATAACAATATGTTGCCCTATCCTAATATGATCCAGTGACTAAGAGAATGATCTTGAAAATTTAATATTGTAAATTTTTCTGTGTTGTATATATACTGATGCTTTTAAAAAAATTGTACGAACTTTATTAGATAAATTACACAATATTTTAAGTAACACAAAGTAATATTGCGTGTATCACTCGATTTATAATAGAGGCATGTTTTGGTAATTGAGGCCTGTTAAATGCTAAAATCTTTTGAATATTGTTGCAGATTTTGTGTGCACTATAAAGTACTAATATAACAACAAGTCTTAACGTAAATGAGCTACTTCGTTAATTTCGAACTCAAAATTAATTACAGATGTATAGCAATATACATTGATAAGCTGTGTAACCAATGAAAACCTCAACAAAGTTTTGATGTTATATTTGCAGCCAATGACAATATGACACAACAAATGTATTTAAGTCATGACGCAAAAAGAAATGTTGAAATTGGAAATTTTTTCTACCCAGTCGTCAATGTTCGCAGAAACTTATGTTGGTTTTTTTAACAATACTTCTTCGACAATTATTCAACTTAATTATTCTCAGAAATTTTTTACTATCGCAAAACACTGATATACAGTGGGTCCCAAAATTATTCAACAAGATGTAATTTGCATTTTTTTTCGTAGCCCTAAGTGCTAGAAAGAGTCAAAATAGTGATTTGAATAGAGAATATTGTTGTCAACAAGAATTTGAGAAAATGACAACCGTCATGAATTTTTCTAAAGTAGGATTTCTGGAAAACCAAAACCCTTGTGTTGACAGTCTAAAATTATACAGCAGGCAATTCTCTACAAAATGAGATGTCTTCGAGCATTCTACAACGTTCCCTTCAAAAGTTATAAGCGTTGCAAAAATCGAAGAAATGCATTTTTAGTCGATTTTCTCATAAATTTCACTTTTTTCCGATTTTGGTGACGTTTATAACTTTTGAAGGGAACGTTGTAGAATGCTCGGAGACGTCTCATTTTGTAGATAATGGGCTGCTGTATAATTTTAGACTGTTAAAACAAGTTTTCTATTGCGGCTTCTGAATGTTGAAAAATCAGGGTTTTGGTTTTCCAGAAATCCTATTTTGGAAAAATTCATGACGGTTATCATTTTCTCAAATTCTTGTTGACAACAATATTCTCTATTCAAATCACTATTTGGATTCTTTCTAGCACTTAAGGCTACGAAAAAAAAATGCAAATTACATCTTGTTGAATAATTTTGGGACCCACTGTAGGTATTACGCAACTACTCCACATTTTCAACTAAAATTGCCATTTTTAGAAACTTTGTAGAATACATTATGCCAAAATTAAGATATATGATTTACAAAAGAGACAACTATGAGATTATTAAAAAATGATTTCTGTTTTTTATCCATGAGAGTTGTATGTCATGATGATGTGCTCGATGACGGATTCGGGGGTGAGGGTACTGAGTCCCACCGATTTCAAGACTTTGTCTCACCCACTAGGTGTGATGTTTGACAAATATCGATGAAAATTGATGCTATTGAATAAAATGCATTCAAAAATTTTCACACGAATTAGTTGAACAGAGATTGTACGTCATATAAAGGCAACTCGAGTTGGCATTAGGCGATAATGACATGATAAGAAATTAGACATTATCGTATAAACGTATTGCTTGTTAAAATTTACGCATAGATCAACACCCACATAGAAAACTGTTTCAGAAGCAATTATGTTGTAGACAAAAGAGAAATAATTTTTATGTATTAGTTTTTTTCTTTACTCATATAGTTGAATTAAAAAAGTCGATTGTATTCTTGATCAACAGATTCCTAATAAAAAATGCAATTATTGATATCATTGTCGCCCACTGATAATCGGAGTTATCAAATTACTTTGCACAGATGAAACTGTATCTGGTCGATCTGAGATAATATTGATTTATTGAAAAGACCAAGATTCTATTTCAATAGTTGTTTCATTAGTGAGTCTTCTAGAACTGTTCTATAGGGATTAAACGGTTAACCGCCATCTTCACCGACATGTTGAAACCTTAGTTCTGAACAAAGTGTAATGTAAAATCTTAAAACTAATGCATTTAAACCATTGAGAAAGATAGACGTTCGACAATCACTAGTGACCTTTTATTACATCTAATGGCAATTGTAATTTCGATACACAAGTGAATAATAATGATTCCAGGCATTAGTCACTTACCTACTAGTTGAATGTGAAGTTTTTACAAAAAGAATCTTGCACGATTTGATTTTTTTTTTCTTCAAAAATGATGCCACAAAAACAATCACGATTGCATAATCTCATGAATAACCGATTTATATTGACATAGTGAAATATTACAGTTATCAAGTACCTTTAAAACAGTTTATTTTAGTTTGATCAATTTTTTTAGGACTACAATCATACCCAATTGATATGCTATCGCTACTTGAATACGCATCGTTGACATTTGTAGATAAGCCAAATGGTAACGTCCAACAAATCTTCATTCCAGAATCTGTTTCTCATACAGCAATAACACTATTTAAAAGATGTCACTAAAAATCACTATACTAATGTTAATATTAAAGATAACAAGTGAAAAAAGGTCCGTTACAAAACGTCTTTCGGATAGAATGCACTTGGTAAAGATGTATATGAGAAATGGGTGTGATGTGGGTATGATTGGGGTATGGTTAGAATAGAGACCTCACCCTCACCCATACCTATCTTAAAAAATTCCAATTCTCATCTTTTACGCCCAACATAGTATTTTTGAAAAAAGTATTCTTTCTTAGCAAAAAGAGGACATTGTCCAAAACCTATGCATAGTTTTCTTGGCATATAACGGGTGTCCCAGAATAAATTATACCATTCGTATTTTGAGTATAACTCTTCTATTATCTATTAGATCGGGACATCTTTTTATACTAAAAGATAGCGCTTGAAATTCTCTACAAAATTATATATGACTAGTCCCAAAAACTGTCTTAGATATATTTGAAAAAAGATGAAAAGTAACGACATATAA
>CAJNSZ010000571.1:0-69476 GCA_905329745.1 Rotaria sp. Silwood2
GGTGAGAGTCCACTATACTTTCGCCAATACACGTCCAGGACATTCGCCAATTGGTGAGAGTCCACTGTACTTTCGCCAATATACTCTGGTGACTTTCGCCAATTGGCGAGAGTCCACTTGAGTTTCGCCAATATACCCCGGTGACTTTCGCCAATTGGCGAGAGTCCACTGGACTTTCGCCATTGGCGAATGTCCAGTTGGCGAAAGTCTTATTGGCGAAATTCGGGTAAGCCATTTCCTGCTGACCAAGCCCGATTTCACATCTACAAAGGTATGAATGTTGGTAAAAGTCTTTTGGAGCTAAATCACGCGTATTCGATACCCACATCCTATCATTGCTTCGAAAAACGTATAGAGCTAAATGTTTCGACTCTTTTCTTTTCCAATTGAATCAAAACGAGTGGTATCCGATAGTTCTCTTAGCTGAAGTGAAATATTAACATCATGGTTACTCGACACTCAGCCATACCTGCACCCACACTCAAAACAATTTGTTGTACAACAAGATCCTTTTCTTCCCTTTGTTGTTATATGATTATATTCTTTATTTTCTTCTTTCTTTCTCTATTACTTTATAACTCTTTTATTTCGTTTCTTATTTCATTGACGCATTTCATTTGAAACAGAAAAAAAAGCAATAGATGAAACATCGTTTTTTTCTTCTGACCAACAAAGCAGAATGTTATAATTCGTATTAACACACAAGATTATATATTGCTCTTGTCATATATATTTCTTTTTCTCTTTTTCTCCTTATCATCTGCATCTATATAAAGACCTGTATTCTGCCCTCATATATATATGGATGTCTATGTATGTCTTCGTATTTTGAACCGAAAAATAAAGAAAATGTGAATCATCTTTAACAGTTTCAACATAGGTATGAAATTGCGCTTTTCTTTCCATCGCCATAGTTTTATATAATTGTATAAGAGAGTGAAATATGATGAAAGAGAAAAAGCTTGATCAACTAATATAAATAAAAAAAGTTTGCATTGCAAGGATCAGAAAGAAAAAAGTGGCTGTTGATTGTTACAGAAATTAAAAAAAAAAACAAAAAAATGAAAACTATGTGAATCGCAAATCTATGTCCAAGGTTAACTGTACATAAAAGCATAAATGATGTGTCGCCGATTCACAACTGTCATACAATGTCATTATGACCAAAACAACAGAACTAAATGCTCCCTTAATCATATTATTTTTGTTTCTAAGCATGGAAAAAGAACTAATGATTTCGTTCTATTCACATGTGACCTAGATGTATAGTATGAGATGTAAGTGTGGGGATGCGTGTGGATGTACGCCTAAGTTAGTAAAAATCACACATAAAGACTCGATCCAAAACCGACTTCACATATGCGCTCACCCAAACCCATCTCCACCTACATCCGAAATAGGTGTATAGATAACAATTACTTACTAAAGGAAAAAATGATAAGGCATAGCCTGAAAAAATTACCACCCACGCCATTTTTTTATCGAAAATTCTGTAAAAACCAGAATCAACAAGAAGCTGAGTAGTTTGATCACTTTTCTGATGAAATTTCTGCTTATTTGAGACCCCGTTCGTATAAGAGAATGAAAGTGACACTTAAGTCGAAAAATCCAATTCACGAAATGATATTGATTAAAGAAAAATGTGCGTTTTGCAAAAATGAATTTGATGATTGCAATGAATATACTCTAAAAGCATCATGTAAATGCAATGATTTCGATTTTCTGACTTCCTGAAAGCTTTAAACTCGAAGTTGCCTATCGTTGTTTTCAATTACACGAAGTCGAAATCAGATAATTTGGAATCTGGTCGAACTGAACCTGAACAGATCTGATACCGAGTCGCCGAATCTGGTTCAAATTTCATGCATGTATAACGTGAAGAAGATTGCTGGGTTGCATTTTGTTGTTGTACATGTCTGTGACATGGAGTCCACCGTGTTTATGGTGAGGAGTTAGAAAATCTGTAGCATTTTATTTACATAAAGTACAATGACTGGCATTGAATGCAGTTCGAAGTTACCTGTGAAGAAGAAAATGAAAAAAAAGAAAATGTTTGGTAATTACTCAACAACTGACGCATGTTAAATATATTTTCTGTTTTGATACCTACATCATCAATAAGTCGTTGCTGAAGGTAACTGTTCTATTATGCTACCACATTTGTGTCTCGATTATAGCAGGACCTTATAATACTAACGACAGGAATCTTCGTTTCTTAAAGGACATTACAAATAAATGAATCAATCCATTTTCGCCGACTTCAACATCACGAAATGAATTCACAACTGAAAACAAGCCTGAATCAAATATCATCCTTTGTACGCAAGACATTTTATTACAATTAATTAGTTTATTAACAAATCAATTGGTTTACGATCTGAGTTGGTGGGATATGGCTGTGGGATGTGAAGAAAACACCAACACCTATACTCGCTGCTTAATTGGTTACCGACTCAGATGATTGCTAATCGATTTCTTAATAAGCTCATTAATTATAAAGAAATGTTATACATACAACGTATGATATTCGATCCAGGCTCGTTTTCGGTTAAGAATTCATTCGGTGATGCTGAAATTGGCGAAAATGGAAATCACCGTTCAGAGAAATGAGCTATTGAGACATACCTTTGACATGCATCTTTCGACGGATGACTTCTTACGATTAGAGTGTGAGTAGCCACTCTACAAATGAAGACCACCTATGTGAACCTATCTCAGATCGCTGAATTGTTATCTGAGCCTGCATGCTGCTGTGAAGATATTTCTCAACAGATCTGGAGAAAAAACAGGAATCTCATGAACAAAAGGAACAGACTACTCAGCTTCTTGTCAATTCTAATCTTGGCAAAACTTTTGATAAAAAACAAATGGCGCAGGTCATAATCTTTTTTATGGCATTTCTTATCATTATCCCCTATATAAGTAATTGTTATTTATACATCTATTTAATGTCAAGAACTCGTTTCAATTGAATGACACGTTGTGTCAAACTGATGATCATAGTACAATGTTTTCAATAAGTGGTAATCTAATCTTTATAAACAGCTAAGTTACTAACGGCTTCAAGGATATACAGAATAGCTAACAACAGCTTGACTAAAGAAGCCCTCAATTTGAATGTCGATGATAATCCCCATTTCTTCAACATCAGGTTTAAGTGAAGAGGGGTTTGATGATCAATATTTGCTATTTCATCTTTAGGAAAATAGATTTTCATTAATAGACCAATTGTGGTCAGGGCAAAGTGACAAATATCAAGTCAGTGCGTCACCAAACGAAATACTGTTTCATATATAAAAATACTCAAATTATATAGGTTTTTATTTATTTTTGCTATGTATTTAGAACAAACAAACTATCGGAGCTATGATCATCGAAGTCATACTGTTCATCTTTATTTTATGCGTGCTGTATGTTCAATACCGAATTTATCGATCTGAAGACGCAACAGGTAGCTTTTTGTTACTGATGAATTCTTAGTAGAATAAATCATCAATTGAATTTCAATATATTTTTCTTGTTGGAAAACTGAAAATCTTCATTGAAGAATGGTGTCCTACTTGATGAGACACATGTAGGTATTTGATTCATACTTTTTAATTGTGAACGTATCGTCTGACATGAAAATATTGACGAAAACGTACAGGGGAGAAAAAAAAGAATATGAACACATGCCTCACTAATGTCTATAAGCGAAAGTAGAGTAGTGTAGTTCCGTCGAAAATCTTCCACGTTTAAGGTTATCGATTGAAGATCTCACTAGTCTAAGACTTTTGATAAAAGATCCTTCTAACTTCTCATCGGCTTCATGTTCCTTTCTTTAAATCACAAAATATCATCTTTTGGCCTATAGGGATCATTTTCATGATTTTTCATCATTTTCGGGTACTGACTTTTTCCTATAACTATAAACCATAATCGGAACTATATAAATATTTCTCTAGTACTCATTTAGTAGGTTCTGTACATCACTATATCAGGTCATTCACATCGTCCATATACAGATTGGGCCGATGCGAGATCATACAAAAAATTAGAAAACAGCAGGAGTAGCCTATTTTCGGATGCGCTGTTCGGCATCATAGTACAATGAGTAGCAACCGACTTTAGTTCTGATGAAACCTTATGTCTAGTGTCTATCTAAGGATATAGAAACTATATGTTCAAAGCACTTCTAATGGTAAATAAGGTCATACAGACAGTTATCCTATAATCACGTATAATGAAAAGTCACATATTGCGGTCGACAATTTTCATGCAAACGGAATTCAGCAGCATATCAGATAATAGTACAGTGAAGTACAAACCTCAATTTACATGCTAGTATAATTATTTCATCTCTCTTCTTTAAATTTCTTTGAATTGGATAGGATGAAAAAGTTCAATTTTCGGATGGAGTATCAACCAAAACATAGGTTTTTGCACAATTTTAGCAAATTGTGTTTGGTGATTTATAATACTAGAACTAGATAGAGAATAAAACCAAAGATCATATTTGAATTTCTGTACAAGAATAAAGCAAGCCAAATTAAATTTGGCTTCATTTTGGAAAAGTTTTGAATGTCATATAGGTTTAGACTATTCATCGCCCACACAATATTGCACATCCATGTTGTGACTGCAGTTATTCCAAAAAAGTCGAATTGCTCGGTATGGTAGCGTAGTATACCCGATGGAGTGGCGCTTGTTCTACACCTCTAACAGTATGGCATTCTTAACGCTTTTGTTTCGACTAGAATATGAAGCCTGTATTGTTGAGTATATTTTTTTCATCTACATCTTTGTGAGGTTGTCTACGGCGAAAATCTGAAGCCTTAAGGAAAGACTTGTTCCAAGTTGTACAAAGGTTGCTAGATTTGTAGAGCAACTGACACTATCAAATGCACTACGTTGTCATATTGAACAATTCGACGATTTCAAATAGCCACAAACACAGCATCGAGGGGTACTACCGTGCAGTAGACGAATGGTCTTCACCTAGATGACATTCATTATTATCTTGGGAGTATTAACCTTCATTCTTGATATAAATTTTAACATTCTGCCAAGTATATGTGTGTGCAAAGTTGAGGTTGGATTCGACCAAGAATTTCTATAATATAGGTCAATCATAGACTCTTTTGTATCTTTTGAAAGATTATCCTATGTCACTTGTATTTTCTCCCAAAATCAGAAAAATGATGGTGCCACTTGCCGAAAAAATTCAGTTATAGTAGAATAATTTTTTAAGACAATAGGATAAAGAAATATGATTTAATTAAATCATAGGAATTAAAATGTCAAATCCGACCCCAGGGCTTAAGTCATAAAATGAAAACTAATCTTTTATTTTGATCATTTAATTTATATCAGAGTTGATGGGTTCTACGAATACGAAAGCAAATAAAGACGAAAGTTCTTTTAACCGATATCATCAAGAACTATTTGAAGTTGCACAAACAGATGATATTAAACGACTTAAAGATATACTTAATGAATTGGATCACTATAAAGAGTCAACGACGAAAACAGAAGTGCTTAATATGGGTATGTAAAAACAAATTTCAAAAAGTTTTCTTTTTTTCGGTTAAAATAAATTTTCTTTGATAATTTAAATAATTCTCATAGAAAAATTTTGTATTTGGACTTTTGATCATTTTATTTCATCAATTTTATCTTTTGTTTGATGAGTATATCATGCCATCTATATTATCGATAAACATCATGACAAAATAGTTCAACACAATGAACAATAAAATTTATGGAAGATAAAATGTCATTTCGTAATGATTATCCATGTTCACGTTCAAAAAAAGAAAATTATGGTTAACTTAAATGGAGATTGGTCATTTAGAATTAGCGGAGGAGCTAAAATACTAGCATCCCTCTTAGTTTGATTGGACAGTGGCAGATGATACCCTTGCTGAATGCATCGTGTTACCAAGAATACACGGTGCTAATAAAGTGACTACATTCTCCATTACTCTTCTCAGAACAAGAGAGGGATCAGGGCTCTAATTTCGCTGTTAGCTATTTTACTGATCATATTTATTCTGGATAGTACAACACACATAGCGACGGCACCACCTACCACTGCCTAACCAAACAAGAGGGGACACCAGTGTTCTGGCTCCGCCGCTCATATATACCATATATCATCACTAGATGATAATGGTGACAAACCTTGTATACACTAATAAAACGTATTTTTATTCAAATCTTGCGATGCTTTCTGAATAATTTATAAATATTTATTGATTTAAATAAATACATAGTGTTTTATTTGACAATGAAAATATATCTTCTTTTAGGTTATCGTGCACTAGACAATTTGACAGCATTAAGTATAGCGGCTGGAAAAAAACATAAATCAATCACCGAAATATTGGCTAGTGAGTTTTTATAGTTATTTAATCTATTATTATTATGTATTATTACTTATTTTGTATAGAATGTTGCGAAGTCGACGTGAATAAGGCATCGTTGTCGGGTATTACACCAATATTAATGGTGGTCGAATTTGGTTGGCCTGATATACTTGATATTTTATTACAGCGTGGTGCTGTTGTGGATCCAACACCATCTGGTAAACTAGCTGAAGATAATAAAATAGCTGGTTCAACACCATTGATTGGTGCAACGAAATATAATCATCCGGAATGTGTTAAACGTTTATTAGCATATCATGCTAATCCAAATCATCAAAATCAATCGGGTATATCAGCATTAATGCTTGCAGCTGAACAAGGTTATTTTGAATGTGTTAAACTACTTGTACAAGCCGGAGCTGATCTAGAATTAGCACCAAATGGTAAGAATAATTCTCTAGAAAACTTTCGCAACTATTATTTTTTTTTAATGACATCGATAAAACGATAAATTATTCTTATTGAATTAATTTATTTTTAGGTCCTTCAGCATTAAAAATGAATTTATGTGGTCGAACACCGTTATTTTGTGCAGTGAAAGAAGGTCGAACAGATATAGTTAAGTATTTATTAGATCGTGGAGCTAATCCACGTGTTCAAAATCATTATGGTGTTAGTGCTTTATGGATTGCATCACGAAAAGGCATGTTACAAATTGTTGAATTATTATTAAATGCCGGCGCTGAAACACATGTTGCTCCATTTGGCAATCAAGCCAATAAATTAAATATAACTGGTTGGACACCACTTTATGCAGCGATGAAATCACGAAAATTTGATGTTGTTAAATTACTTCTTAAACGTGATGCTGATCCAAATGCAGTAACAAAATTAGGTTCAACGCCATTTTTACTTGCATCTGAAATATGTGATTTAGACATAAATGAAGCATGTGTTAAAGCTGGTGCTGATCTTGATTTTGCACCAAGTGGTTCAGATGCTGATAATTTAAATATAACTGGTCAAACTGCACTATTTATGGCTACATTGAAAGATCGTGTTGATATTGCAAAATTTTTAATTGGAAAAGAAGCAGACGTAAATGTACAAAATCGTTATGGTATATCACCATTACTTCTTTGTGCCGAATCAGGTAATCAAGAACTGGTTCAAGCATTGATTGAAGCTGGTGCTTATGTTAATATTACACCAACAGGAGATTTAGCTGAAGAAAAGTTCCTTGCTGGACAGGTAAAATTTTTTTCAGCATTTTTGTTTTTGTATCACTCGACTAAATTTCTCTTTTTCTGACACTAATATGTAGAGAAATATAAAAAATATATAAGTTTAAAAAGTAATTAATTCAATGATTTAATTATTTGTAAAATTAATTTCTAGTTTCGAATGAATTACTGATGAGTAAAAATAATGAAATCGGATGTTTAATTATACTTAGCATATATCAAAAACTAATGACGCCAACAGTATTACACCATATAAAAATCTCGAGAAGAATATCTATATACGTATATATGCATAGTACAAATAATACTCCATATTTTTTCAATCTTCTTCAGTTGATAATAACAATAATAATGAAATTTCGATAAAAAAAGTCGAATTTTATTTTAAATCGGTAAGAAACAGTATTGATGAAGATGTATGTTCTATTTTAGGTGACTAGGCTTTAACCTCTAAGAGGAGAGTCGAAATATGATCGAAATGATTTCGTGAAGATTAATATTATACCCGAAAATAGTGAAAAATTTCATTTCTTTATACTTGATAATACTTAGATTACAATTAACGAATTAGAAGTGTGAATTGATCTGTGCTATAACTTAAACATGATAAAACATATGACAAAAAAACGACTACTATTTGTACTATTAATAGATATAAAGAGAAATTTCTTTCAAGTTATCTATAGGGTATTATAGTGCCTCAATCTGAGTGCGAACTTAGGTTCGGCTATGAAAAGAAAAAGAAATACATTATAACTTATACTTTTTCTTGTTTGATTGATTTATATAATATGAATAATTGAATTCTAAACCATATATTCTTTCCTTTTAGACGCCTCTTTTTGGTGCAGCCAAAAGAGGTCATGTAGAAATTTGTGAATATCTTATTAAAAATGGTGCCGATGTTAATGCTGTAACAATGGTATACGGATTTATTAAATTATGATTAATAGAATAAATTGATTTTTTATTTAGACTGGTGCAACTCCATTGTATACAGCAACTGAAGAGGGTCATTTAGATGTTGTTGTTTTATTAATACGTTATGGAGCAGATGTAAATCAATCACCAAAAGGACAAGTTGCACGTAATCTTCATCTTGAAAATCAAACACCTTTATTAATAGCATGTATGAGAAATCATGAAGAAATTATTCGATATTTACTTGAGTCTGGTGCAAATGTAAATGTAACATCGGAAGTTGGTTCATCGCCATTCCTTGCCATTTGCCAGCATAATAATGTTGAATTAGCACGATTACTTATTCGGCATGGTGCGCAATATGATGTTGAAGGAAGAAATTTATATGATGGAAAAATTAATGGTTTGATTATTGCTTCTGAATTAGGTTCATTTGATATTGTACGTTTATTAGTTGAAGCCGGCTTAGATGTTAATTATAAGATAGAAGGAACAGTAAGAGAATGAGTGAAAAATTTTCTTCATATATATATATAATGTATTCTTTTATCTCTTCAGGGTGAAACAGCTGGTCGTACACCTTTATTGTGTGCATGTGCAAAAGGTTTCCAAGATATTGTGAAATATTTAATTGAACAAGGAGCTGATGTCAACGGAACAGAAAATGTAAGTACATGATCAACTAATGATTAGGATTAATAGTTCAGCCAAAACAGAAATTACGTAGCGAACATTTGAGTTTTTATTTAGTTTTCGAGAAATGCTTCAGATCATAACTAGAGATAATTTTCGAATGCAAATAAATATTGACTGTATACAAAACGTATTTTCAGGTGACCGGAATTTTACCATTGTCGAAAGTTTTATTTCGTAAATTACAGAAATCTGTATTTAGATTTTTGCGCGAGTTCAACTTTTCCAATCCGTACTTCACTCAAGATCCTTCAGATATAACCGAGTCTGATCCGACCTCACTCGAAAATTTTGATTTATTTATTTATGCTAAATTACCTATTTCGTTCAACGATGACTGTTCAGTAAAACTTGGCAATTTTTATAAAAGTACGAAATACATATCAAAATGATATAAAGAGCTTTTACTAGTAGTTCTAAAACGATTTCAAAATTTATTGTTCTTATATATAATATCAGGAAATTAAGAAACCATATAAAACTTAGAGAGATTTTTATATTAACAGAATAGTATAGAATTGTAAGATTTCAGATATCATGACTTTAATTTTCTTAAGAAACTATGACAATATTGTTGCACTCTTTTTTAAAAGTCTCTAAGAAGAGTAACCATTAGCATACGATTTAAATTCAATGGCACGGTTGTTGATCATTATCTTTTTTTGGCGGAGATATTCTAATATAAAATATGAAATAAGATCATTGTTAACGTCAAGCTTCTTTTAATAGGTGCGTGCTGAAATGAAAAACATTTTTCTATTTTCGATCCAGAATGTGGCTACTAGAAACGTAAAAGGATCAACAATTATTCAATCACTGTTTCATCGAATATTATTGGATCAGAATTTTGAAAACTTACGTGGAAGACTAGGATAATATCGTTATAGTTTCTTAGTATAATCTTAAGCCATATTGCTTGAAAATTTTGCAGCTACTTTCAAGTACTTTGATACAAGAATCTACTTCAGTTGTAATAGCTTTTTTCGTATTATATAAAAGAACTATTAGAATCCACGCTATGGTTTACATAGATGATATGAATTGATAGTTTTATGACATATTAAGTTGTAGATCAATTGTGCAAAAGTACGTAAAGAGAAGCAGATAGAATTAGATAAAAATGAATCGGAAAAACCGTCTTTTTAAAAATTTCAACTCATCATCGATTTGATCCGACAAATTTCAATTTGAATCTATCCGCGTATTAAATTGGGTTGCAAGACTCTACTCATATTTTTGACTGTCACTATATACGCATGGATCATACAAAGTTAATGCACAATAATATCCTGGAAAAGTAATCCAAATGAATTAGTTATTTTATTTTTCAGAGAAAAGAGTCTGATATTAGAAAATAGTGAAAAGATTAAACAAAAAGTTAAGACTATTTAACTGTTGCTGGGGATACTAATTATTAAAACTCCAGAGCAATTCCATCTATATTTATAGCCAATGAATACTATTAGTATGTACGAGAAGTTATAAGAACTAACACTTTGTGGATTCGGTCTTCTATACATACTATTGATATTTATTTAGAGTGGTCAGTCGTGTTTGCACATTTCAGCAGCTATGGGTCATGCTGATATAGTTCGAATCTTATGTGAACATGGTGCAAATGTTGATCAACAATTTCACTTCGAAGGGCAAGATATAACAGCATATGATTTAGCTGAATCCCAACAGTATGATGATATATGTCAAGTACTCAAAAGTTTTAATGCAAGACAATGATCTGATAGTACATTATCCAGTCATCTAGAAGATAATAAATAATTTCATTCTATTGCTGTGTATCAAAAACAACGTTCCGTTGCTCCTACTATATTTATTCTATGTTTTTCTATCTTCGATTGACGATTACTCTCTTTTCACTGAGTTTCTTTCCTTTTCATTTTGGGATCTTATTCGTTCAACCTACGTGTATGTGTGATTTAGAGAAAGAATAGTTATTCTACGAATAAAATTTGTCGATATTGATATCATCTATCACTGATCTTTTTTTATGCTCTCGTATATTTCTACTCAGTTTTTGATGGTAAGTCAGAACAAAGTACTGAGAAATTGTTCAGAAAACAAAAGTAAGAAATGTTGGAGATATTTTCAAAGAAAAAATAACTTCTTTTTATATATTGAATTTTATTGAACTATACTCATAAACTAGCTATAAATCCAATTGAAATGAAAACTAATCATTTATAAGAAAATGATAAGACTTTCTAAAATAAAGAATAACTAAAATCCATTGGAATGCTTTATTTGCAGTGTTCTCGTTTAAACAAGATTTTTTGACTCATGTTGAAAACATCAAAATGTTGTCAATACTTAATGATGATTGATGAAGACGCATCAAATTTTGAGTGAAAAATAAACTCAGTTGTCTGACATGACTTTTCTTCAAAATAGAACAATTGTTTTATTTGAGAAAAATCAAAAAACAAAAAAAAAGATTACGTTGATTATCCATTTAAAAAAGATTTTTCATAATTGAATCACAGTAGAAAACCTTCTGTTTCCTTTTTGTTCTAATTTCCTTGATTTCAATCAGAATGAAGATGTCAAAAATCAACTGACAAATCGATAGGGAAAGTGAATGATAGAAGACTTAACTATGGATGAATAGATTTCATTTTTCTCATCCAATCATGTTTTAAAGTGATTCTTCTACAACCATTAATCAGTTTATTTGTTATGCTATATCCAGTCCGGCAAATCCCAATTTCGCGTATGACCTTATAATTTGAGTCGAAAGCATCATGAGGAACGATTCTAGTCAGTCGGTTCAGAACGATCTAGGAACGTGATTGGATGAGAAAAACGATTGAATCAATCAAATTGATCCCAGATTTAATTGGCTGTAGTATAACGGTGAAACAAACTGGATACGTCAATAAGAAACTGCACCCGATATTCGATTTGTTTTTGTAAAACTACGAAATATGTCTTATTAGTCAGACAGATAGTGTGCCGAAATCTGATTGATTGCTGTGAAGGGATGACATGATATACTTTTTTCAAGATAATAAATAGGTTTGACAAATATTTTCATGGCAATTGACTCTATGTGATTCAAGATGATTCCGACCAGAGTTCCTAACAGGACAGAATAGATAGTTCAGTGACTTGTTCTGCAGGTATTGTGCCGAATATTGTCGACTTTCACTCGACATAACAGATTTGAAAAATATTTTCTAGTGATTATTCTTTCGAGAAAAGAAACTTTTATACCGAATTTCTATTGAATTATTTATTCAGCACTTTTATTAAGTAAGTAGTTGAATTTGTTCTAATAAAAATAAAATGCTGTTCTAAATATAGTGTAGACTAGTATATCTACTTTTTTTTATCATTGTTTTCGAACGTGTCTTCTTCGGCAATTCTTTCACCTTCAGTGAAATTACTCCTTCTGTTAGAGCATCGTTGCACACAATTTTGACATACGCCTCAAATGAAAATCAGACGTCTGTTGAAAAATGAGACTAGCATGTATCAAATAATCACCAACAAGGCGATTAATTTAAAACCTATGTTTTGGAAAACATTTGATTTTCCAAGAATGAAAAATGGTAATGGAGAATAAAAACGAATTCAAGGTTATGTGAGTAGTTGTATTAGTAAAAAAAAACATTTAATTATAGTTCTTCAGATAATACGAATCATCTGAATGAGCATGCGTGTGTATTACAAATGGCAAAACCATAAAACTTCAAGTAGTGAAATATACTTCAATAGAATCTTGAATTATTGTTTTCATCTCAAATGAAACCTGTAAGGTTAAGTGAAAGTGAAACGAAAGGCATAAAAAATGTGAATGTATAATACGTTTTATGCGATGATATGTGACCATGTTCATTAATCGAGGACAAAAATCAGATGTGGATAAGGTAACTTAACTTAAATATTAAATTTAAGCTTTTCGCTTAAACTTATTGCCAGGTCAAAGTTAAGTGGCCCCTGCTAACAAAAATTTTCGCGGGAGAGGATAGGATACGGAGTGAAAATTTTTACTCTGCTAGGACCTTGGATTCCGTTCGGCTGGAATCAGCTTTTACACCTTCACAATTAACAAGAAAACAAAATCAAGTAATTAATTCAATTATTTATTTGTTAGGTAGAAGAAAGAATTAGTTTATGTTTATTAAAAAGAAAACAAAAAAAAAATTAGTTCTTAATAGAAAATTATGATAAACGAAATCTTCTACTTATTTTGATCTTCGAAAGAAAAAAAATCTCGTTTTAAAATTCTTTCTCATTAATTTTCAAAGAGAAATTCAACGAATTTGTAAAAGATAAAAAGAAAAACTTCCTCTGTTATTTCTTACAAATTATCATCATCAATCATCCAATTCATTAAATAATATTCTAAGAAATTTTAATTGATTTATTCATTAAGATAAAATTTCATTTGAATATTTAATCAAATTCTTACTCATATGCCATTCATTTCAATAAGATTCGAAAGAAAATTTTATTTAAAACTTTACTAGAAGAAAAAAACACGAAATACTAAACAAAATTATAAATAAATTTTGCTCATATTAATTGTTTCAATATAACTGAAATGAGTTTAGGAGATTTTTATTTCCCTATTCTTTTCTTGTATCATTACAATTCAATTCTAAAATAGAATTTCAAAATTTTATTTCGAATCTCTTGTTTTTTTTTTCTTTACACAGAGAATTTTTATCATTACAACGCTTCGACTATCTCATCATAACAAATTTGTTTTTTGTTGATTTTCTCAGGTATGTTGTTTTACTAATTTAAAATAATTTACTAAGAACTTTACTTAGAATGTAGTTCGATGTTAATGAAAATCAGAAAGTTTTCTCTACAAAAAAAGACGATACAATGAATCTTAAGATTTCGATGTTTCTTTTGATAAAATGTTTACAAGTTGGAGATTTCAATCGAAATTCTCGATAGCAGCCGATTTTTGTTCGTGTAACTTAAAAAGAGCGATGCATGACACATTCTGCGAAATTGACTTCTATTAAAAGACAAGTAAAGCTCGTCAATACAAGTCGCTTGATCGTCGATTAAATGTTCAGCTCTTTCTGTACAACTGAGTGTTTTAAAAGTCTAATCAACATTAATATCAAATGTATGCACACAGTTGAGCGTGAGGATCAGTCTCAGTTAGACACTTAAATTCACACACCCACAAGCAAACACATACACCACCACGTTCACACACGATTGAATCAGTTCAAGTAAAGAGTGTTTTATAATAACTGACGATAAATTGTTTTTGATATTTTTTATACTTTTTGTTGGGCTAACGAACTAAAATTGTTATCATATAGACATCTAATCATTATCTTTCATTTCTAAAAGTTTCAGCTTTCTAGCTAAAGTTAGAGGCGAAATACATCGACAAGATTGAAATACATAAATTTTGGTACTGAATATTGTAAGGTAGTTCTATGGGTAGTCAACGAAAAAATCGCAAAGTATTCAGAAAATTTTCTTTCGTATTCAAATTTGTAAAACTTTTTTCGCTGCTCATTTTGGTAAGAAACACTTTTCGAATTCCATTGAGAAATGATAATGTCATAGTTAAAATATTTATCGTAAAAACAGAAGATGTCAGATTTTTTTTGATAGGAATATCGTATACAATGTTTAATAGAGATTTATTCATCCTATTAGCCTGTATCTAAGAAACCGACTATAGGATTTGTAGGGCAAAGTTTCCTCTACAAAACCTACTATGTCACATTTCTTCAGAATATAGTCATTTTGACATATGTAAATCGACTTTTACTTACATTGTACAGTGTTTAGTATTTTGTCTATAACATCGTCATTTCTCAATGAAATTCGATGTTTTTTGTACCAAAATGATCAACGAAAAATACTAGACAAAGCTTAACACGAAAGAAAATTTTCTGAGTACTTTGTGATTTTTCGGTTGACTACTCACAAAACTACCTTGCACTATTTTCACAGTAGAAAAAAATAAAATAAAATCATTTTCGAAAATTGATGTATTTCACCATTAGTTTTAGCTGGAAAGCTAAAACTTTCAAAAATAAAAGTTCTTCATTGGATATACATGCAATACAAATTTCAACCCTCTGCGTCAAGAAAAAGTATGAAAAATATTATTAAAAATTTATCGTCAGTTATTATGGAACAACCTTTATGATTGATATGATTGGTAGCTTGAAAAAAACTTGCATATCGAATACATGTGATTAGCTCAACTTCAAACATGCAAACGCTGAGTGACCAAAAGCTATGCAAGAAAAACATTTTATTCTTTGAAAGCTCAACCAAAGAAAACTGATTAGCCGAAAGGTAGAAATGAAAAACATCTGATTGGGAAAACTCCTGCTACAAAAAAATGGATTGGTTGAGAGCTGGACCGCGAAAACATCTGATTCGATGGCACGTCAATAACAAAACCACATGATTAGGTGTATCAGTGGACAGATGTATGAGATCCCGGTGAATAGCTTATTGAAATTATACATAACTAAATATACAGAGCGGTGGATTTTCTGATAGGCTTCCGACCTTGAGATTCTTAGTTTTCTACTATTTTCTAAACTGACTTTGGATCATTCTTATTTAACAAAAAGCCTACAATTCAACAGGACTTCACAGATATTTTTTGCTTGTCGAATAAAGTGCTTAAGATTCAGACCCAAATTCATGCACACACACTTGAGCTCGAATTGCTTTTCCGATGTTTATTTTGTTGGAGCCTTGGAATAGAGGCATAAATCAATTTTTTCTAGCTGCACGAAGCAAAATTATAAAGAGATGGTAAACATTTTTCATTTATCGCTATATCAATATTAAAATATTTCAGTGTATTATCGATCTGTAAGGTTCTCAAAGCGATTCGAGAGAACAATGCCATTGCAGATATGTCATAGGTTTCACAAATATCAGAAAATTCACAGTAAAGTTTGAGAAGTCAAACAATGAATAATACTAGATGTTAATCATCAAAAATAAAAAATGACGTGATTACAAAAAACGATTTTAACGGTATTCTTCTCTTCAGCAAAATAAAATGTAACTTGTTTGAGCTTATCGTGTTTACCATCCAGTCAACTATCGAAAGAACATTACTTTCTATTTACGCTTTTCATTTTGTCCCATTGACATCTTCTACTCTTTAATACTTTTATTCAAGCAAAAACATCTTTTCAGTCTGCTTAACATGGCATAATGTAAATACGTCTCTCTCATTAAGTCTTGAAAAAAATCAATAGGTATTGTGCTCTTATCGAAACTTTCTTTCATATTGTATTCAGCACAAGAAACTCATGAAAGCTTTTAAAAATGCATGTCAACATTACTGTTTTCATTTTTCTAATGCATCTAGTCAGTCGTTAAGGAAGAAGTGAAATATGGTTTTTAAGGCACTGACGTCATGTAATACATCACTTTCAAACGTTTATAGCTGGAATCCATGCATTGATGCGAATAAACACAAGCAACACTCATCCTAATGCCTCTTATTTACTCAGGCAACTAAATACACTCGAGAGAGCTTCTTTGTCTATAAAAACAGCGACTGTTTTTGATCAAATGACATTTCTTCAATCATGATGATACAACGATTTTTGATTCCGATAGTAGCAGCACTGTAATTAATACCGTCATGATAAATCTGTGATGAAATAGAATTTTATATTTAGATATGCTGTCTGCATTGTAACAGGTATGAGAGACTGATTTTGTTCAACCATTTAAATAAAAGATCAATATGAGCTCATAAAGCTTATATTTACTTTTTTTCTTGATTTTTGTAAATTTTCATCTTCAAAAATGTGTGCAAATTTAATCGATACTTTTTTTCATGAACTTTGTTACAGGTCAAAGCACGGTTGACACATCACTTCCTAGTTATGGATGCTGTCCATCACCATACTGTCAAGCAAAAAAGGTGGTATGTTCAACGAATTTCGATTGCGAATGTTTGTTGATGACAATGACTGGGGGAGGAATGTGTGCTGATACAGTTATGTCATGCAAAGATTTGGTCCGATGTGAAAATGATAATCAGACATGTTCAGTACCCAATACTGTATGTGTCAATAACACTCGATGCAACATTCCTGTTTGTTATCCAATAGACCGTGCCTCTTCCATACGGTGTCCATCGTTCACCGTAGGAAATCTCAACAATACGACAGGTAAGTTTTGTTTACTTACGATGCTAACGAATATTAAAGAATCAATTCATAGCTATGCAATCTCTGCCTGTTTTTTTTTTACAAAATTATTTTTTTATATTGTGTCCACTTCAAGGGTGAAGTTATAGGAAAGACATAGGTCTTATGGATGCATGTGACTCTCTCGAGGAATGCGATGACAAGATTTTTATCTCGAATCGATTGAGTCCTAAAATGTCAAAAAAATGCAGATTTGTGTTTTTCTAACACAGATTTTCAATTCTTACTACACTTTATCTTCAACTTCACTGCTGCCAATATAAACAAGAAGGCACATCAACCTTTGTAAGCACATCTCAAAGCACGAGGAACTATTGAGAAAATTTTCTTCGTAATACGTACAATTACTCTAACAATTATTCATCAATCACAATAGAATCAATTGGCTTGAGTTATCATTGAAAAACTACACAAGCTCTAGAGAGTTCAGCTTTTCATGATCGTGTAGGGAACATCACGCAATCAAGGTGTCCGTTTGATATCTTTTTGCATAAGAAAAAAAAATTTGCACAGCTTTAAAAAAGCAATTCATTTTGTAACGATCATTGGCACCAGCGAAATACTCTTAAGTCATTTATGAGATAGACTTAGAATGAGTACTCCTGAGTGAAAAAGTTTTCTTGGATTATGAAAAAAACATGCACTGGTCTCGATATGTTATTCTGAATTCATGAGCAGAAGAAGTCCAAAGATTTCCATATGCTCTAAGTCGTACAGATCGATACACACCGTCAAATGTACTTCTAACGCCAGTTTGATGTAAGTCGACTTATTAAAAATTAAAAAACCTGTGGAAGACTGCTTCGGTTTCCTTCACTGTCTATGAGAATGCTTACACTGGTAAAACTGTTTCGCTTGACTAATCCATACGGATCGAAAAACTGGATAGGCATATCCATTTGCACCAGGAAATACTGAGGAGAAAAAACTTGAAGTCGCTCGTATCGAGTTATAGTGGTTCCAACAAAATTGTAGCTCGAGTATAGTTTACATCCTATAAACACGAAACGAAAACAACTGCATCATATCGAGGCATTGGATAGTGTGCGGATGCAGAAGCATATGCGGGTATTCTATTTATCTACTCGTCAATCAACCACGTTAGCTACTAATTAGAATCCAATTAGTTGAAAGCTGACATGAAAGAGTTGATGTCAACAAATTTCGCAACTGCTGATTGTTTACAAGCGATTCGAATCATTCTGTCTACATACTTAAGAATGATGCCCAGGGCTAGGAAAAGAACTTGCACTTATACGTGTGGCAAGGTTGACAGTCAACTACTGACCAACATTGCCTGGCTATCAATAGGACATGCTACGACCGCGACAACAGGCCGGCAAAAAATTTCATGCCTGCAGCAGTAAACAAAAAGTTTTTTTCTAAGACTCCAAGCAGTAGCGGATCCAGCATATGATCTAGGCACCAGACTTGGAAAGCGAGAAGGTGGCGTCATCGTGAAACCTAATCATATTCTAGGGAACGAAAAAAAAATTGTGTAGTTCTCTTCAGCTTAGTGCGAGCTAACAGAATACCCACATGTATTCACACTCTCAAGTATTTGTGCATGCGTTCTCGTTCTAATACTGTCCACTATACAGTCGTTCCATTTCAGTCAAAATCATTCTACGAAGCTGAAAAAGTTTCTACTGTAGAGGGGTGTTCATAATAAAGAAATGACCACTAGGGAGATGTTCGCTTTTAGCCAAAGTCGCTTCCTCGAATCAGAAAATGACCCATATACAGAAGTGTTCACGAGGAAAGGTTTCACTGAATAAACGATGACACTATTATGTTGCTCTTTCTTACATGCAGTTCCGAGAACCATGACAACAATGCTACCGACAACACCCGTAGCCACCACGTCACCGAGACCAACAACTACAACAATTTCAACAACCACGAGAATTATCACAACAACAACAACCTACGTGCCTAGTAGTAAGTAACAAGACTCTTGGGTGATAATTCACTTCATGACTGTGTAGAGAATCGATATCACAGAGTTCAAACGACACGATAAAACCAATAAAAGGCTCATCTTCATTTTGTGAAACAAGATTGGATATAAGTGTCGACGTCTCATAGATTTCAATAGACAAAATAATATGGTTCTTTAGCATCATGGAATCTGACAGACACTGTAGCATGTTAGTTAATCTTACTCTAATAGACAATATGATCGATGGGGGTAGGATTCACAGACTGAAATCGAATAAAATTATTGATTTTCTTTGAAGGAGTCAAATCGAATCGAATCGAATGTAACTCGCTATATTTGACTCAAGCGCAATCTCTTTATTAACTGTCAAAAACGAGTGGTAAAATTCACCTCAATGTAAGGTTCATATTCTGTGTGTCTTGAGCTTTTACAAATTCTATCGATTCCTGTGTATGAGAAGTCTAATAGTTCAACGATTGCTTGTGTTTCCATTAAAAAACTCAGTATCCATTGATTCATTATAAGATTGATAATTTTAGTAACAGATACACGTGGAACTATTCTCATGACTACTTCTCTTTCGATATAGCAAGTAGAGTTTTCTAGTTTATGTAGTATATAGAATTGCTGAATAGGTTGTCCATGTTTTGCATTCTTTTAGATGACGCATGAATATAGTTGTATAATTGATGTGGAGGATGTTTGATGCTTCGATTTCATGATTATTAATGCAGTTATAAATAAATATGAATTTGATAATTTTGTACTCTTCAATGTATCCTGATTCGCTAATGGAGATGACAATTGATTTTGAAAATCTTGATCGAAAATCAAATATCGAAGCTTTCTAATTCAATGGTTGCAGAATCGATCCAATCAAGAATACGGGTTACTAACTGCATTTTAGACTTGAACACTGAGACAGAGTATGGTCGAAAATAGAAGTTAGTTTATTCCTCTTCCTGTTATATGCGTCTTCCTCCAAGAAGAACATACCTATAACCAGCGTTAATAATACACATTCTGAAACTACTATCTTTATCAATGGATAAGAAAACACATCTCTTTTCTTATAATATTGAAGTGCTAATTAGTAATTATTAAGTTTTTAAAGTAAAGAACAATGAGATATATATATATTTCAATGTATGTTATCAATTCTGTCAATTAAATCAAAATAATTACTATTTCAACCTAATTAGACTTCCTCAAAATTTCAAAAAATTGATCGAATTAAAATAGTTGATAGTTATAGCCACAGTTGATAGTTATAATTATGGTTGAAAGTTGTAACTACGGTTGCTGGTTATAAATCAGTTAATTTTTTTCACCGAAAATTTGATCAGTTATGACTCAAAGGTTATGACTCGAGTATAACTCAGCCAGTTTTAACTCTTGCACTGGGAAACTATTGTTGATAACTCAATATCAAAAGCGCGTCATGGTCATGTAACCGGTCCAAAAACCTATATGTAATAAAATGTTCAGAAATTTATCTTCTGTTGCTTGGAAGACATTTCAACAACATTTTCAGACATCAGAAAAAGTGTGAGTCAAAGTGGTGAAACTCGTTTTTGGAATCTCTTGTCGTAGTGTTTATATCTTAAGAGAAGTACATTGTATACATCTGAAAAATTTACTAATATCCTGAAAAAACAACGCTCTGTCAAATTAGCAAGACAACGTTCGAATCGAAGGTTTTCAATGGAGTGCCTCGGCTTAGTGCTAGGTTATGCTTCTTGTTCAGTGACGCACAGATGTAGGAATCTTATCCGAATTAAACAGTTATTAAAAAGAAAAGCGTTTTGTCGACAGCTGATAAAAAGCTTTTATAAATGTAAACTCTTGGATTGCTTCATTGAAACTATTCTTTCTAGAATGGTCGAATACCACCAATATGAACTTTGCACGAAACGCTCACACAGCATCGGTGTTTATTAATGGAAAAGTCTTAATTGCCGGTGGAGTTGGCATTAGTGACGGTTTGAATAGTGCAGAACTGTACGATCCATCAACAGAAGTTTGGACAAAGACTGGCAGCATGAGTGATGCACGATACTTTCACACAGCATCGACACTCAGTAATGGAAAAGTCTTAATTGCAGGTGGAAATGGTTACAGTGGCTACTTGAATAGTGCAGAACTGTATGATCCATCAGCAGGAGTTTGGACAAAGACTGGCAACATGAGTGATGCACGATACGGATTCACAGCATCGATACTTTCCAATGGAAAAGTCTTAGCAGCTGGTGGATATGGTTACAGTGGCTACTTGAATAGTGCAGAACTGTACGATCCATCAACAGGTGTTTGGACAAAAATTGAGAACATGAGCATTGCACGATACTTTCACACAACATCGATTCTTACCAATGGAAAAGCCTTACTAGCTGGTGGAATGAATAACGCTAGCTATGCGAATATTACAGAACTGTACGATCCATCAACAGGAGTTTGGACAAAGACTGGCAACATGAGCAGTGGACGATACTTTCACACAGCATCGACACTCGGCAATGGAAAAGTCTTAATAGTCGGTGGATATGGTTACAGTGGCTACTTGAATAGTGCAGAACTGTATGATCCATCAACAGGAGTTTGGACAAAGACTGGCAACATGAACAATGGACGATACTTTCACACAGCATCGACACTCGGCAATGGAAAAGTCTTAGCAGCTGGTGGTGAATATGGTAACAGTGGATATGGTAATAGTGGCTACTTGAATAGTGCAGAACTGTACGATCCATCAACAGGTGTTTGGACAAAAATTGGGAATATGAGCATTGACCGATATATACATGCAGCATCGATGCTTACGAATGGAAAAATATTAATTACGGGTGGATATGGTTTCAGTGGCCAAACTAATAGTGCAGAATTATATGCATGATCAACATTAGACTAATATATCACTCTTTTGCATTGAAAAAGAATTTTTCATTTGTGCCCCAACCATTCACTCTTTAACTGTTTTAAAATATCATGATTATGAAGATGCCTTGTACATTTTTAGAATCAAAAATATACTTGCAGAAACTTCTCCACTATCATCGATTATTATTTAACATAAAACATAAAACAGCAAGAGACTATGCCATCAGTCTATATGAGGATCTAGTACAGTGATCTCAAACATGTTCCTCACATTATTTGGAAATGAGTTCATTCACATCGCATTTTGTAGAGATTTGTGAATGGTACATATTCCATAATAGTCAAAAATGTCTAGTAGACGGTAGTTAATTATAGTTAACTGTCATCTTACAAGCAGTTTTTAACGGATTCATGAAAGTCGAAATGAGTACCATTTCACAAGAGCTTTTTAATGAGCACACAACAATAGAATTAATTGTTATCTAAAAAGATGTTTTTGACTAATTCATATAAAAATTACAAATTTATTATGCGAGTATTTCTCTTCCTTCTTCGTCTCATTTCATTAATGAATATGTGACAAATATAAATCATACACCATTCGAAAGAGAAGGACATTTTCTATCAGCCGATAAAAAAATTTTCTTTTCAAACATGTTTATGGAAGAGTTATTCAACATAAACGGGAATCAACACGGTGCGCCGTTTTTCTAAATTCTACGAAAAGTACGAATTTGTTTGAGGATGTCTCTCTTTTTCATTGCGTCGCTTCGTTCATAAACGTTTTATAAAAATAAGTTATATATGATTTGAAAGAGGAGTAAAAGGTCTATCTTCTAGTAAAAAAAGTTTTCGTTTAGCACCCTTTTATCAAAGAAAAGTAGGTGTCAACATTTTGTGCCATTACTTTTGCATAGTACATTATTTTGAATATTTGACATTTTTTTCAGATTGACTGGTCATGGAAATGCTCCTATACAATTGTAATGAGTATTCTTCATAATAAATGATAAGATAACAGCGGCTTTGTATAACATTATTGAAAATTTATGTTAGAATAAAAACACAATAATTCGACGTTTCGATGATCTATGTCATCATTTTCAAGGGTGTGGGTGTGGATGTGAGTGTGAATACCGTCGTCCACCCACATACCCGCCCACACCACAACCCACATTTACACCTACACCAACATCCATCCACACTCACACCCACACCCCAACCCACGTCTACATCCACATCAACATCTATCCACACCCACACGAACACCCTCAAAAATATTTGATTGTTGTGTTAGAGAATTCGTCTGATGGAGATTTGACTTGGAAATTCTACATAAAAATGAATAATTCAAAATCATAAGTCCCAATTGACTGACTTTACTTAGATATAATCTGTCTATCATATATCTTCTATATTTTGCTTTATATCGTTTGCATTTTTTAAAACTTCGTCCATTGATTTACTCATAGCCTAATAAACATTTTAACTGTAGCAATGAAGAAACATAGTTATGAAGAATAGTTTCTCACATTCAACTATATAGATACGTATATGTTCTCTGTCGAATTCTTTCCATTTAATGGTGAGATGTGTAACAAATAAGTTCGAATTAATAAATCTTAAATTCTGCTAAAACTAATGACACTAAAGAATTCAACACAATGATTAGTTCTTAGACTTGTAAAAAATTCATCAATAATGACAAATTTTTTGGAATATCTATATATTTAAAGAAGTCTTAGAAGAAACAGACTTATCACATACATGAATGATGTGAGTATCAGTGTAGGTCTTCTTTTTCCTCACAAATACACCCACTTAAGTCAGTAACTGCAGACAAAATTACCAGAACAAGAAAAAAGAAAATTCAACAGTTCTAAAAGCCAATAAATGTTGCGTTGAATGAACTCAATTTTACACATTGTTAAAACGATTTTTATAATGTTTAAAAAGAAGAAAACATAAGTTTCCATTTTATTCTAGGTCACCTATTATCAAAAAAAAACAAGGTGATGGCGGCTGTCCTCCAATAACTCATACACCTGATTCTGGTTTTGCTTCAATGTTTTGTTTGAAATTAATTTTTATTCAGTACTCAAGTAACCATTCTAACAAGTTACTTATTTATTTGAAGACAGAAGGTTGTCTGGTTTGGCTGATTTTATTGCATTGTACAGATGCATTTATTAATGATTAATTATGTTTCAATATTTTCAACTTGTTCACAAAGTTGATAAATATGCTAATTTTTGTGAAAAACCAATCAAAAAAAAGCAAGCATGGCTCCATGTAGTTTGATTCTGATTGCATGTTTAAAAGATCTGATAACGATCATGATTTTCTTCGATGAATTTCATATTCGTCATAGCCTATTGAAAACGATTGTTTACAACTGTATTTGCGATTCGTATGCTGTTATGTCAAGAAAGACAAGAGCATACAAATATAGACTAAAGCCATCCATTCTTCACTAATTGTGAGATTTTATTAGTTTATGAATGTGAACATAAATAGTTTTGCCTGTAAAAATTACCGAGATCGAGCAGCTAACGTTTTTTAAGTTCTCATTAAACATAGGAAAAGGAAAAACTTACAAAAATATGCAAATCAACTCAAGCAACGACAAGAATTGACTAGCACACATATTCGTACTATCGAGTCTTTCAATGGTGATGAACAATTAACAACTTGAGACCAGAAAAAAGAAAAACAACAACCTGCATAATTCTTATATAATACATACACTCGAAGAAACCTGATAACTAGCGAGTTAACTATAAAAGAGAATGACAAAGATTATAGTTAATTGAAAACTGTGCTAGTGTCTCTCAAAACATTATGCATCAACAAATTGGACATGATTGATACTAATGCATACCGATTAGATAGTCACTAATCAGAAAGATGTGAATTCCGAAATCGACATCATTAATACGAATTACTTCCATCTGAAAGAATTCCTTTTTTTTTCTAGTTTTAAACACGTTTTTTAGTAAAGTGCATGATCAAATCTTTAATTTTCTCTGTCAATTAAAAAATACTAAATCTGCTATAGACACGATCCTATGAACGACTCACTCAGATAATTCTCAATGAGATATATTCAGAAGTTATTTTGACAAGATCTTTTCTTAGAAGTTAGATAAAAAGTGCATAATAAACTTTGACAACTATTAATGCTTCACTTGTTCAAAAGATTAACATCACGAGTTTATATCTATAGAACCATCTTCATTAATGCTCAAACTTTATTCTATGAAAATTACACACATACAGCATTGAAATGACGTCAACGTCCTTAACCGAAACACTTAGCATCATTCAACAACAATTAGTTCGTTACGTCTATTCAATGTGGCTCATATTTGGTGTGCCAGGATGTCTTCTCGACATCATTGTTTTTTCTCGACCCCGATTGCGCAAAACATCATGTTGCATCTGTGAGTATTATCGGGAAATCAATTTCATACAGAACTATTGAGTGCTACTATTTTATGTAGATCATTTGATGATCTAAAATTGAAAATGTGTCACGCATATTCCTGTTAGAAACAAACTGAAAGTTTTTGAATTCAATCAAGTAAAAATAACAAAGTATTTCACATATTAAATCTGTATTAATTTATTTTGAGACTAAACTTTTTCAATCTTCAACTAAATGATACATGTTTGTCAATGTTGATTTTTGAAATCTTTTACTTCTCAATGCTGTTTCATAGCCAGACAACCAAAACTGAAGCTACTACTATTGACAGAAACGAACAGTCAATTATTTATTTCTGTAAGAATGCATACGATGCACACATCTCCATATTACATACCTATTTGCTGGATAGGAGGCATCATATTTCTTTTCTTTGCTATCAAGATAAGATTGATTTTAAAATTAAAATTCAGTTATTCATTTCTTTTGAAAGTCTTTTGAAGTAGTTTCATCTGCTGCTAGACATGTGATCATTGTTCAAAATAGTCGAGATCAGAACATCAATTTATAAAAATATAATAGAAGAAGTTTTTGCCAAAATTGTTGTTCTGATGAGCTTGGCAGACACTGGGAAATTTGTGTCTCTTTTTTATTTCAACTAGACAATCTTTAAAAAAAAATAACTTGCTGATTGAAGAAATCTTGTTGAATTTTTTATCGGAGTTTGTTTATTTTATAGCCAACAATCGATTTTATATCGTTCAGCAAGTCGTAGATAATTTTATTTTCCTATCTGAACAGTTTACTTCATGAACTAGGACATCTGAAAATTATCCATTTTGATTCGAATGAACTCAGATTCTTATAAAAACATAGGTTTTCAGTTATGCTAAATCTCAGAGTGTTGGTTTTTTTCTCCAAAAATTGATTCAACATCAATAAATGAATTGAAGAACAAGGCAAACCTAGTTTTGATCTTCTCACGCATTCAATAAAATTACCATAAACTAGTTAGATCTTCACAAATTATGGTCACATTTTCAGAATAGACTTCAAAATACCTTCTATATAATCCAAAAAACAGAAGATCAAACCGTTACATTAAAAAGCCGACAGATGTTGTCAATTCTTTTAGAAGTTCACGCTATTTTTTCTAGAGAGTGAGTTTGATATTTTAACATCTGGCTCATGCAGTGAGATGTACTCCAAATCTATTTTCAAAGTTTGAGCACGTTTTATTGAGAACTAATTGACCGATGGTAATTTTTTAGTTGGGAGAGTGTATGAAAAAAAATCAGTCTTTTTTATATACTACACCTAACAATCTTGAATCTATCTTAGAAGGAAACTAAGCGACACTACGAAATGTGTTTATGACAATCTAAGCTAAGCTAAGACAATTGCCTATACAACATTTTTTCATTTTCTACTTTATTTGGCAAATTTAATGATTCTATCGTTATAGAGCAAATGAAAAGTTGAAAATGTTCTTTTAGTACCAGTAAGAAATTTTTTCTATTTATACCTGAACCCACTCCATATTTTCTTGATACCCGTACCTATAGGGCTCTAATCCTAATTCATGCATTGTATCACTTCGGCAGAAAAACAAATTCATTTAAATTAAAAAAATGATTAAAGTTTTCTAGATTGATTTGGCAGTTCTTCAAAGATCTGTCTAATTAAAAAAACACTTGGTTGGATATATTATGAATAACTCTGTGTATATATTCCAAATTTTCTGAGAAAATCATGTTGAAAAGTTGATGAAAGAGCAGTAAGAGCAACTATAACAAAGCCACATAAGTAAGTCAAATAATGAGTCCTAACTACATAGAATTGAAGCTGCAAGAAAGAATTCATGATATCAAAACATGTGTTGTATTTCACTAGATCGATCTGATCAAGCGTAACAAGACTAAGTTCATCGATTTATGAGTTTATACCGTTCTGATCATTTTCTAGTTAATTTATGTAAATGTTGATTTCTTGTAGATGCAATTTCGGTCAAATAATTTCTATTGCTATTTCTCGCTTCTATTCTTAACCTTAAAAGTATCATGTATGCGAATACTGTGTATTTTCTAAAAGAATAATGAATCATACTAAATGTCGGCTTCCATTGAAGAGCGCAAATGAGAAATATCTTAATATTGAAATGATTGTTTTCTCCTTTCAACAGACTTTCTCGGCACATGTGTGAACAATTTGGTCACATTGGGCTCAGGCATCGGACCGGTGATCTACAGTCTTAATAATCCTAATCCATTAACTCATTCGCTCATTTTTTGCAAAACACGCGGCTATATTTTTCAAATCAATCTGATGCTTTCTCGTTGGTTCGTATCATTTGCATGCATTGATCGTTATGTGTTAAGTTCAGATGATGTCCGTCTACGACGATTTGGAAACATTCGAATGGCCTATCGGGTTATGATAGTCATTATTATCTTCTGGTCGATTGTCTGCTCACACAGACTCATATTTTACGAAGTACAAGGCAATGTATGCGGTATTTTAACAAATACTGGAGCAGCAATGTATCATGCTCTCTATGTTATTATTGGTGGATTCATTCTTCCGTCGGCAATTATGATTGTTTGTACTATTCTCATTCAGCGTAATCTCTCTCGCAAACAACGAATAAGAAATCAACTGACAAATACTTCGAGCATTACAGAACGTGAACTCAAAAGACAGTTATTCGATCGACAAATGCTTCGGCTCTTATTCACACAAATAGTTTGTTACATTATACTATCCCTACCTCAAATGATTAATTTGATATACAATACTATTGCAACGACTTTTCCGAGTAAATCAGCCGATGACTTGGCCATTGAAGGATTTGTTGCTTTTCTGGGCGAATTGATGCTCTATATATTTCCTGTTACATCATTCTATTTATATACACTAACGTCACGTACTTTTTGTACTGAATTAATCAAGTCTTTTCGTTTAATACAAAACTTTTGGCAACAACGCCGTGACACCCGAGTCAGCCCGGCAATAGGTCCAATTACCGTCACCCTTCGCGCCAGAAATCAGCAAACAATGGCACGTGGATCCGAAAGTCTAACTGCCTAGCAGATGGAAAACAGTTTGAATGTGGATGGAGATCAAATTCGTGCAAACTCAGTTAATATACAAGACTAAATATAACTATAAACTATTTCACAGTTACAAACTATACATTTTTATATTGTTGCAGCCATTGATCTTATTCTAGAAACTCGTTCGCTTTGTTATTATATAGTGAACATTATTTTTCAATCCTACATTATTTATTGTTTATTATAGCTTTTGTAAACCTGTTAATAAAGTTATTCAAAAAAAAGCAACATTTGTCGCATCAATATTGTCTCTGTCACAGGAGTAAGAAACGAACCAGTCAAGAAGAAATCAACGGATTTTATGTTCCTATTAGCGTCAGTATGAGGTGCGGATGTCTTTGTGAATTTTGGGGGATCTGTGTTGCACTGTAAAGCTTAGGTGAAGTTATTCTATTCCGTCACAGGCACATCCACATCCAGTCCACAGCAATTGTTTGCCTTCGATCAAAATTATGGATAGGAAAAATGTCTGAAAAAAAGAAATTTTTATTGGTTGAAAATTCATCATACAAACAATTCTTATTTTATAAGACTAATACACTAACAAAAAAGAAAAACTTGTTAGCACAGCCTCTTCGGAGTCGCTCATTATTTTTCTTGTTCGTATTCTGTTTTTCTTAATTTAATATTATTTTTATTTTAACCATTGATTTAACTGACAAATAAGCATGTTCTACATATCCATTAATATTCTATATCTGGATAAGGTCAAAAACATCGATATTTATTATTTTTCAAAGTTATAACTTAATCAATTCACGTTTTTTTTTCTGTTGATCATATGATGACTGTGATAGATCAATAATCACTACCCATCATTATGGACATCTTAACAAGAGTTTCGTGAGAATATTGAGTATTGTGCCAGGTCATAACATAGTCGAAGTTAACATTTACTTTTTTTTTATCTCATTCAATTCCTGGCATCACATTGAGGTAATGAAAAAAAGAAAAAAAGCCTATTTGAATCACTATAAATTAAAAAATCGAACTGAAAAAAATATAAAAAACTTTTAGTGGAAATTTTAAATAATAAGACCTTCGCAAATGAAAGAAGATGAATGTGAATAAAATATGACAAAATTTCAAAGCGTTCTATTATTTAAAATGAACAGCTCGAACAAAAAGTAAATTATTTGCGATGTGATAATCAATTTTATATTAAAGTGCGGGAAAAACGAATAAAGTTATGTGAATTCGATGTTTCTTAGAAAAAATCATCTCACACAAAACGAACTGAAGTACACTGCAGCGGCAAAATATGCAATTGATGCTTGCTATCATGATTGTAAGCATCTTCGAATGTGGCAAATACAAGTACACTCAAAAAAACTGTACTGTTCATTGTCATTTGACTGATATATACGCATGCCAGCACCATGACTCGAATGTAACGAGTATCTCATAATGAATGACTGCGTTTTGTATTTCATCTTTTACTATCTGACACGTTTTATTTAAAAACAAAATATGCCACAAAATGTAGCGAAAAAAACATTACAATTTACAGTGAAAAGGGTTATTTTATATATGCGCGTTTTGTTTTCAAAACAGACAACCTTTTGTGCGTCTTTATCTATACCCTTTAATATATGTTGAAATGTCTTGAAGTCTACTATCTCACTCTCGACGTTTGCTTAACGACCATTTCATTCTTCAACCAGGCAATGCCACATCTCATGCGCATTGGGAGTCATTGGCATGATATGAAGAGAATCTAATGGATTTCATTAACAATTACAGTTGGTCATTACACCGTCCTGATTGCAATATTTTGAATTATTAGGTGTGAGACTCTCTCTCGCCAATAATATGGGATAGTACACAGTTAAAGACTATGACCTATTAATTGATGAAAAAAAGAAATTCATCTTGTACCAAAAATGATCTTGTTTTCAACGTCATAAAATTAGTTGCACCAAATTTTGTACATTTTGAATACAAAAGATGCATATATAAAATAAGTTTTTCCTATAACCTGTGGAGTTTTTTCGCTGTATCTTGTGATAAATTTTATTGTTATTCTTCCCTTCACTCACACCCACTCCGACTGTAGCTGTGACTCTGATTCCTCTGTCCATCCACAGTGAGAATCACCCACTTCCACATGCAGACACGTCACTTGTGAGAAAATGCCATTTGAGTTTACCTCTACTCGTTGAATAACATGTAATGATGTCGTGCACATCTCGATGAAAGTATATTAGAATAAATATTAATTGGATGTAATGATCCTTGTTGCTCCACTTTGCATAGTAATATATCGTATGTTTCTAATTTTCGTTATTGAATGTTTTCATTATGATGAAATAAATATGCATGAGAGCACATGAATAAATTTTCATACTTCTATTCATTTTTTGATGGTCTTTCTGTGTTTATGCTGTTTGCTATTTTTAACAGCATGATTATGTGATGTAAATCAATATTTATTTATAACATGGCTAGTTGGAAGATTCCAATGTTGACATGCTAAAAATAAAATGATCGAATTTCGTGGAACTGTGTTCTCCACCAAACAGTATAAAAAGGAATGGTAGACACTAAGAAATCATTCGCACATTATATTTGAGAAGAATAAGATGTTAATTTCACTGTTCATTCAGACTTTTGTGTTAATATTCTACTCCAACGGTCTGATTCTCACGACAAATACCAATGGTCTGGCTCTTACAACAAATGCCAATGGACTGAGCTCTACGCCGCAATTGTCGAATCATTCTGCACATATATTAGATGAGAAAAGTAAACCAAGTTTGGCTACAGCTGTTGTCAATAGCCAAGTTTTGACAATTTTCAACTATAAAGGAAATCAAGTTTATGTCTACAGTGCTTTGTCGAACGAAAATGAAAATCTCCAGACACCACTGAAGTAAGAATCAAACTGATGCTCAGCAACGAAGATGTTGAAACAGCAGCAAGAACAGCAATCGTCAGGAAATACGATCAGAGTATTTTTCAGTATTCGAGATTTTGGGATGTCGCTCCATTGATGATCGATTCATTAACGTCATATGTTGTTCGCGGAACACACTTACCCGTGGAAGGAGTATCTCCTTATAAATTAGTACATCCGAATCAGCTGGTTTTGACATTTCGATATTTCTGTTCCTCGGCAGACAATGCAAAAGTGATTGTGAAGAAGATTGTCAGCACTGATTATGATATAGAAATAGCCTTTTATTTCGCTGGTTTCAAGCAAGTAACTACTAATTTTATTTCAATCACTGCTGATCAACTTCAAGATGTTTTGAATAAAACAATAGCCGATGGCAGTAACGCTAACGCTAACTATATTCATCGAAAACAGAGTGCATCGTCTATTTCAAAATATGCGACTAACGTTAAGAAAATTATTTATTCGGAAGCCGCCGCCAACGGAAATCTATCTTTTCTCACGGCAAATTTAGAAGATTAATTCACTTCATTGATGCAACAAGGTAGGACTTTGATAGCAACTTGTTTTCTCTCTCTATTGTTCCTGTTTCGAAAATTTTTGTTTTTGCTTTTGCTTTTTCATGAATAGACATGAACAACCTTGTGGAAACAAAGCTGAACATCAATCTTTACGGAGAGCTTTGGTCATCGAATGATTTCAATCCTGATTTATTAACGAATGAAATCAATAAAATATTTATTTACAATGAAACAGAAACGAAAAGAAACAATTTCTCTGATACTTATTTCGATTTGAATAAAACATATATTAAATCATCATCCGGTACATCTACTGACCAAATAAACAATTGAAACAGAGTGGCGTGGTCAAAAATGGATACCTAAATCATTGGATGTTTATAAACTCATTGATATCGCCGATCGTCTTCAAGTGGCTGTTATTGCTAAACAACTGATCGTAGATAAGTCTAATGGAGCAATTATTCGAACTGTAAGCTTTACTCGTCAAATAGTAGTTTTGACCAGTCAATCGTCTATAATGACGGGTACAATTCAGATGTATGCAGGAAATGCAACACCTGCGTTACCATGGCTTCTGTGTGATGGTAGGACAGTTTCACGCATAACTTTCCAGCGACTCTTTGCCGTCATTGGAACTGCATATGGATTTGGTGACAACAACACAACCTTCAATGTACGTGATTTTCGCGGTCGAGTCGCTTTTGGTGTTGATCCATCTGCATTGTGCGTATCGCAACCTGAAAACTGGGTTCTGCAGGAGGACAAGTCACAATCATGGTGGACAAACTGGCGACGGTCCTATGGGTATGCGAGACACACTCACTCAATACCTAGTGGCACTACCGGCATTCGTATCGATGCTGTTGGTGACCACACACATGTGTTGACTGGTGATACGGGCTCGGTAGGTAATAATCAACAGTTCGATACAATATCACTCTATCAAACAGTACACTACATTATTTACTCAGCATAAGTTCATTTGAACTTATTTTATAGAACTTCGTATGAGGAGACTCGGCCATTCAATACTACTTTAAACTATATCAGTATGAATGTGTGCCATAAGTTAAACAAGTGTTTTTCTCTTGTCAATACTTATTTATTCATTTGTGTATTTTTCATTCATATTGAACTTCAATAAACATTCTGTAAAAATAATTGCATGTTTGTTCAGTTTTCATGAGAGGCAAGGTTTTTATTTAAACATGTTGATTGATTAGGGGAACGATGTTTGGTAGAGATATGACTTTAACTTTAGCATCAAGTTAAAGATTCATTGGAAGTTTTATTATTAAATGCAAACGTTATAGAATGATTCAATCTTTAAAATTTGACTGCTGAAGAAAAAAATACCATTGACTCTTTGGCACTGAAAATTAAAGAATACTGTAATTTTTGATTGGAAAAATGAACGTTTGCCTTTAAAATTTTATTTCATGAAAATCAAAGACCTTAAGTTCTTTTCGGGTGTGGGTATGGGTGCGGTTTCGACTTCAGAGACGCGCAACCACACTCACGCCTACATCCACACACTATCCACATCTACACCCACACCCCTAAAATTCGGACTTTTGTGTAAATAGATACAAAGACAATTCACGAGGAATTTAAAAACAGCATTCGAAGCTAAGGCTCTATTATATCAAACAGTTGCAAGAGAGAAAGCAAAGCATTTTTATAAACGAAAAGAAGATGCCACTAATGATCCTCAATTTTGTCTCGTCTAGTTTCCAAGCTGACAGATGTGAATATTGTATTGATACGAAAGGTTATCACAATGATTCACATTCAGCTTATGATGATATTATAGCTGAGACTTCTTTCTTCACTCCAAGAGGAACAAAAGTTCTTATACTTAGTATAGATAAAGAAAAAATATAGAATTAGTTCATGACAATGTCCGACCTAATACATAACCAGATACTATTAATTATTTAACAGAAAAACACATCAATATTATGCTTCATCTACTATTTTCACCAGATCCTGCGAATTTGTGACTTTTAATTAAATGATTATATCAACTGTAATTTAACTGACCAAACAAATGAAAAATTATTGATTCTTTTGATTGAATAAAACTAGATTAAAAATATTTCTTTATTTTAATGTTTCTTAACCCTAAGTAAAATACAGAAGAAAAAAGGAATTGCGAACATTATTTCGTATTAAGAAAGATTTTTGCTTTAAAATATTTATTCTAACGTTGGATTTAATTTAAAAGAACCTTTTGGAATAAATGTCGATAGAAAAACTATAATTGAAATAATTGTTGTTTGTACACCAGCAGTAAAAATAAAAGCTGGTCTTATTGTTTGTTTTGAATTATAAACAGAATCAATATATTTTCCAAGTAATGGATTTAAAATAGCATAAAGAATAATATAAGATGAATAAAGAAAAGCCATAACAGATCCTAATGATGAAACATCTTTATCTTTTAATTGTGGTTTACTTAAAGATGCTTGTATATGTGCATTTAATGAAACATCATCACCAGCTGAACCAAATCCAAATGGAATAAATGATAATGCTATAATCCAAGCATTTTTAACACTAATTGAAGATGGATTATAAAATGGTAAATACCAAACAATAAATAATAAAATCGAATCTAATCTTAACCAAACAAGTGGACTTCGAATTTTTTTAGTTAAGAAAAAAACAAATAAAGCTCCAATTAATTCTCCAAAATTTGATCCTCCAACAATAATTTGTGACCATTCAGAATTTTGAAGATATCTTTTAGCTATTTGAGGAGCAATACCATTTTCAATATAACGATGAATATAAAGTGTTAATGAATAACATGGAAATAACCAAAAATATTTTCGACTTGTAAATATTATTTTTGCTCCAATATAAACCGATTCACCAAATAGAATAAAACCTTTAATAAGAGCTTTAAAATAATTTGTTTTATGATTTTGATTATCTATTGCAAATTGTTCATCTTCAATAGTTGTTTTAGTTTCAAATGAATTAATTAATATCCAAACTATTGCTGATAAACTAAAAAGAATTGGTGTTATTAAAAATGAATAATTATTTCCAAGACGTGGAATTAAAATGAGACCAGTTATTAATGCTCCAGAAACTCCAGCTATTTCATAAAAAACATGAACTAAAGCATCCATTCTTTGTAATTTTTCTTCATCACTTCCAACAATATCACCAGGAATTATTCGTCGAATTAATTCAACCATTCCATAAGCAATACCTGTTATACAATAAATTGGAATAATTACATTTGTTGGATATTTTCCATAATAACTAAAATCATTTTCATGCATTGCTTGAAAATTTGATGGTTTTATTTTTCCTCCAGTTGCTGCATCAATAATCATAAGTAATGCTGTAAATAATGCAAAACTAAATATTGATATTGATAAAACAGTTCGTGTTGGCCAACGTTTTATTAATGGAGCTATTAAAATCGATCCAATACATTGACATGCTTGATTAAGACCAACTAATAAACCAACTTTTTCAAATGTTCGAGCTACATTAGCATTATTAAATGCATCTCGATCATAACGATTTGCAGCTAAACTTACGATTGATCCATTAAATGCTTCTAATCCAAATTTATATAACATTATTCCAAGTATATAAATAAATATATTTCGTTTCTCTTTAGAAGAAAATAAATTCCAAATACTTTTATTTTCATTTTGTTTATTATTAGTATTTTCTTTTTCACTAAAATAAAACAATTTAAACGAAAAATTTCCTATCAATTCGATTATTTCATATTAATTTCAATTCATTTTTCGTGAAACGAAATAAAATAGTTGACAAATAGAATTCATCTTTAGCCAGCTCGAAATAATATTTGTTTAATAAAATAATTTAAAAAAAAAAATCAAAATTTGTCGAAAATTTAATTGATAAAAATCTTATTGTATTATTTTTCGATATCTACTGAAGTGGATGTATGCGGCATTGAGTATCAAGATACGACCTACCCCGATAGTCTTACCCTAGTGTCTGCACTCAGGAGATATACCGGGTGTTCCAAAAGTTTTGCAACATTTTGTATTTTGCATTTATCTCGACTTGAGAAAATGATAAAATCTTGATGTTTTTCTTAAAAGATGCACCGTGAAAAGCTCTACAAAAACTGTATAAAGAAATCTCTATTAACTGGTTCTGATGGTTTTCCGATGCTTAATACGAACAACCTACATGGTGGCGNTTGTAGCTCGTAAAATTCTCTATCGAATGGTACATAATAGTTGGAGTTTTATTTTGAGTATGATAGGAAAAGCTTTTTACGAAAGCGGGGATGGGTCGATTTTCGCATAGGAAGCCATAGGAAAAAATGAGTATTTTTGCAATAACTCAGGAATGGTTTGACCAATTCTTCTCACCTTTGAACTTGACCGAGACATTGTTAAGACTGAACTGTATAGAAAATTTCATCGCGATTGGACTCTCCTTTCAAAAGTTATCGTGTAAACGGCCGGCCGGTCGGACGGACACACTGACCGATTCTAGAGTGTACTCACTTTTTGAATACACAAAAAAGAATCACTAAATAGAACAAGATAAAAATACTATACCTATTCTTGACTTTTAAGGAAGGACATATTATTATATATGTTTTAATTATTAACTAATTCATTTTAATTTTTCTCTTTCTTTATTATGATATTTTATATCGAAAATCTAGTACAGCAATCATAATTCGGCTCCAGAAATTCATGAAGACGAATCCTTTTAGGCTTATTTTGAGACGTTGTTGTGAATGCATTATGAGTTCAAACAAAGGTTATCAGTTCGAATAGTTTCTTCATAAGGTTAGTTTGATAGAATTAGTCGAATATTTTCATTTTTTATTATTCTCAAGTTGTTATTATTATTTCGTTCACATTGATAAAAATAAATACAATACAACAGAATATTTCAAAAGAAAATATTGATTATTTGAAGTTGAAATATTAAGAGGATGATATATCTTGTTTAAGGTATTGTTCTTTTCGAATGATTTTATCTATATTTAAAAATACTTTCATTTTTTTCCAAAATAAAATTTAAATGAATCGTTTTTATTATCTATATTCATTGAATTTGTTTTTTTCTGAAACTAAAATATAAATATAAATTCAGAACGATAAAAAAAATGATTTATTATAATTAAAAAATAAAATTTAAGTTTTAGCACTTTTTATTCGTAACATTTTAATAGATGATGTTGCCGGTGATGTTGTTGCACCAAGATTTGATAAAAGTTCTTCTGTTAATGGTGTTATCTTTTCAATATGTACATTAGCTGTTTGAACTCGTTTAGTTGGTGTTGTTGAATAACAACGTAAACGTGAATTTGTAAAACGTTGTTTATCACGTTGATATTGTGAATTTGATGTCATCGGACGATTACGTGCCATAAATATTTGATAAGGCGTTATTGGTCGTGATGATCCTATTGTACGTGAAGGTGGCGGTGCAATCGATGCTGATACTAAGCTAGTTGCTCCGTCATTTAAAGCAATTTGTTCAAGTTCTTCTTCAATTTCATTTAGATTTGTTCTTAATGTTTCTACTTGTTGAAAAGCATCAATTTTAAGTGAACGTTCTTGTTCAAGTTTCTTTTTTGTTTGTAATAAATTTCGTTTTACATATGTTTGTTCTAAACGCATAGCACGATTTTCACGTTCATATTCATTTGTTTTCTTTTCAAGTTCATGATCTCTTAATACTAATTGATTACTTTGTTCTTGCATCCAACGTAATCTTGTTTCAATAATTTGTTTTTGATTTAATGCTTGACGTAAATCATCATCACGTTCAAGATTAGCTTTATTTTCAGATTTATTTTCTGTTTCGAATATTTTTTTATAATGACTTTCATTTGTTAATATACGTTTTCGTAAATAATTATTTGCTTTTTTTAATGTTTGAACTTCTTCAACTTGTTGTGTTGTTTTATAAACATATCGTTTTTGATAACGATCTAATTCATATTTTAATTGTCCAACAATTTTTTCTAATTCAAATTGTTCTTTATGCCATTCACATTCACGTTGATATGCTTCATTAGTTTGTTTTTCTTGATTTAGATGAATTTCATCTTGTAAATTATGTATAAGTTTTGTTTGTTCAATATTTTGTTGATCAATTATTGATTTAGCATCTGATGTTAATTTTGCATGTGCCATTTTATAAATTTCTGTACGTATTTCTTTAATTATTGTTATTGTACTATTATATAATTGTTCACGATATTGTTCAAATCGTGTACGAAGTAATAAATTTGTACTTAATAATTGTTCATTTATTGATTGAAAACGATCACGTATTTTATTTAATTCTTTATCAAAACGAAGTTGTTTATCATTTTTTAATTGAGCATTTACTAAACGAAGATGTATTAATTCAGTTATTAAATCAAAATAAGTTGATAATATTAATAATTGTGATTCAAGTTCAATAGTAAATTGTTGTTCTTGAACTTGTGAACGTAAAGATTTTATTTCATTTTCACGTAAACCAATTAATTGACGAGCATTATGAAGAAGACTTTCATAATAAAAACTATAATTTGTATAATTATCACGTTCACGTTGCATCATACGATTACCGATTTCTTTTAAACATAATTCTAAATCACTTCGACGTATACAATAAAAATCTGAAGTTCGAGGTGAATTTGTAACAGTTGATGAAATTATTGTACTATCATTATCTCCTGAGAAAAGAAAAAAAAAACAAATAAAAATCTAAATCAAACCAAGTAAACATCATATCAATTGCATGACAATAGATCATTTATCGTATTGTCATCATAGGCGACCGAGTCACGAGACTTGAGTAGACTCAAACATTTGTTTCTTGTTTCATTAGATTAATGAAGTTCATCGAAATTCTTATAGAAACAGTGAAATTTTTTTTATTGCCTTCAGTCATAAGTAGTAACGTTTGACAATGATGTCACGTAGTGTTGTTTTTTTCTTCTAATAAGTAAGAAAGAATTGTACGGAAAACTCGAGTTAGATAAATAAAAAGCTGTTCGAAAATTTGATTCATCTCTTCAATAGCTAAGTTTTGTACTGATTCACTATTATTCTGATTAGTCACACGTCTTTTGATACAAGTTGCAAATTTCTCCTGAATCGTATTAACTTCATACAGTGAAAAATATGAGTTGGAAATAAGAAGCAGTAACTATCTTTTATCTAAATAAGATAAAAAAATTCGTTCGTTTTCTATGTATTCTTAACTTTTTCTATGGAGATTTTATAGACGATGTTAAACCTATCCTAGATACAAGACGTTCTGCCGCTTGTGGCTGTGGACACACTGCTCACGATATATATCCACTGACAAACGATGAATATATGATAATTCTAGGATGATTTTAGATTTGGAACCGATGAATTCAATTTGAAATGATACCATATTGAGATTCTCAAGTTTGATTTGTTTTTTTTTTATCAAAATAAGGTTTTTTCAAAAAATAGTTGAATTACATAAAAGTTGACTAAATCATAGGAAATAAGCTTCGCCCGAATGAGAAAATCAAACTCGAGAAATGTTAATCCAGACGCGTATGTCTATCGAGATCAATGTAGTGCTTTACCTACGACTCACTGACCACCATCACCGTTACATTATTGATCTAGCATCTAGATCTGAGATTGTTTTTTTTTTTATTATTTTTGTTCAACAGTCGATTTTCGATTAACTTTGTTTCAAGAGAAAATATTCAAAGTGATCTATAGATTGATGAAGTAGTGAAAATGTTATTTAAAAATAATATAAAATACCACTACATCACTGAGCGAGTTGTGAACAACTTTATATTTATGATGATTTCTCTGATCACATGCATCATAATTTTCATGAATTAGATAATTACTCAACTCATTGTACGATATCATTCTCATCCTTTCTTCTTTTTTATATTTGAATCTTATGGTATGCCTTCCGTAAAGTTAATGTATCTTGATCAATAGACGCCGAAGAGAGTTGGAAGACCTTTCATTTTATAGAAAATTGTTTGCTCTATTATTCTAGATAACTCAAACAGAATTGTCATTGTAAATCCTAAGGCTTGAATAACTCAGTGCTTGTTTTTTTAGAAAATCTTTATTCGAGAAATTAGTAATGGTTTTTATCTCAAGTAAACTTTTGTTGGACATAAAATTCTCTTCTCAAATCATTATTTTTACTTTGTTTAGCGTTTAAAGCAGCAGAAAAAAGTTTTCATAGATTCTTATATATTGACTTATTACTTTAATTTTTGGTCTAAAATTATATAAGCAGTCAAAAAAAATTCTCCTAACTAAATACATAAGTCTACGTTTGTGTCTATTTTCATTTTGATTACATTTAATAGTAAATAAATCAAAAAAATTAGAGATTAATAAATCGATTCATAAATTTTTTTATATAATTATTAAACAAATTTTTTTTTCTTACCAGCTTCTTCAATCATAGTAGTCGAATTTAATGTTGATTGTTCATCTTTACATTCATAATGTGATAATAATTTTGCAAAATCATCTAATATATGTGGTCGTAATACAGAAAAATTTTCTGTAAATTGTTGTTTTTTCCATAAATCTGTTGGAAGACTATTTTCTTCTCGAAGTCGTTCAGATAAAACTAATGTTCGTTCTCGTTTAAAACGTTTTAATGTATCATTCATCATAAATTTTCCTTCAAGTTCAACTAATATTCTCATTATTAATGCTTGTTTACATTCATATTCAGTTAGATTTGGTGGTAATTGTCCTGTAAGTAGAGCTGCTGGAAAATCATTATAAAAATTACTATATCCAACAGTTGTTGCTAATTGTCTTAAAACAGGACTACGAATTTCATCTCGAAAATTAGAAAATGCTTCATCAAATGTTTTTAATGTATCTATTGAAAGTACATTTAATTTAGTTGTATTCCAAGCATTTCGAACGAGTTCAAGACGAATACATTCAACAATATAAAGTTCAAGACGTATATATTTGGAAAGATGATCACCTGTAGCTATCTAAATATATGAATAAATATTTCGAAAAAACAAAAGGCTTAATATCAAAATGATAATATGAAGAAGAAAATGATTGATTTTAAGATTTTAATGCGTTATTATCCAATTTCTTATTAACAAAGTTCTACATGTTTATATCTTGTAACAGATAGAGAATTCCGATTATAATCTTGAGGCGTCCTGAGAAGTCATTATTGTCTCACGAGGGAACATTCCCAAGTGATCCGCTCCGTTTTGATTCATTCATACCTCATTTCATAGAGTGTATTGAGATAAGAAAAAGCTTAAAAGGATTCGTGCCCATGGTCTCCCGGTGAAGATTTATGGTCATTTTACTGAAATTTTTACTGTGAGCCAGACATTTCGGGAAAAACTAAAATGAAGAATTTCGACCTAAAATTTTACCTATAGATAGATTTAATAGTCATTAGATAGTTCTGAAAGTTTCAACGACAACGAACATGTCTTTCTCGAGATATTCAATGTCCAACTAAACCTCATTATTGTGCCCTCCTGTGGTAAACAGCTGGTTTTTTGAAAATTGAATAACTTGAGAAAGGCATGTTCGTTTTCGTTGAAACTTTCACAATTATCTAATGACTATTAAATCTATCTATAGGTAAAATTTCAGATCGAAATTCTTCATTTTGGTTTTTCCCTAAATGCCTGGCTCACAATAAAAATTTCAGTAAAACGGTCATAACTCTTCACCAGTAGACCATGAGCGCGAATTCTTTTAGGCTTTTTCTTATCTCAATATACTGTTTCGAATGAGATGTGAATGAGTCAAAACGCAGCGGATCACTTGGGAATGTTCCCTCGTCAGATGATTTCAGCATGATTCTACTCTCTATTGATGACTAAGATCGTTAAATGATTGAATTGACATCAAGTTTTTATTTATGATTGAAATAATACTGAGCTCTTAAATAAAGGATGAAAAGTCTTGAAGTTTGTTTTCTATACTGAAATATTTTCGTCTGCAAAAAAAAAAATTCTATGTTTTGATCTTGTAGCTCCTTCATGTAAACACCAACTAAGTGTTGATTAGTTCTTGAGAGCAACGTTCAATTTACTCTATTTTTGACCAAAATATGAAGGGAAAGAAATCAAGTTTAGATACTTTATCACTAATAGTGAAATTTTTTGCGACTATTACTGTAATAAACTTCAATGTTAGAATGTAACAATAATATGTGGAATATGGTTATGAAAATTATTCGTACAATAAAGGTTAATAGAATTCTAAAAATATCGTTCAATGATATTATGAATGAATGTTTTCATTTCGAATTATTTTTTAGAATAACATTATTCTAGATATCTTATGTATCTTCTATGATTCTCTTCAATTCATATGTAAAACTTTTTATTTCTTAGTTCGAAGGAATAATCAAATTCTTATTATCTATTGTTACTATTTTAATGTGAACAGTTACTATGATAAAAAGATTTTATTATAGATTTATAATTGTCTATGTATACCTCTTTTTGTCGTAGAACAGTTCCAATATTATTCATTGCTGTTTTTTGTTTAATAATTTCATCAATATTTTGTAACATAACATGAGTTGAAATTAATTCTGCATTAGCCATTGTTAATTCAGATGATTTTAAACCAATTAAACATAAATGTATAAGATCCATTAAAGTATATTTTGGCCACCAAAGTCTTTTAGTATTTATATTATATTGATATTCATGTATTGTCCATGGATAAAAATGTTTTGCTGATGTTTGAACATTTAATAATGGATTTGGTAAAAATGAATAAATAGGTCGTAAATGATCATAATCATTTAAAAATTGTTTTAAAATTGGTTTTGAACGTGAATAAATAAGATTAAATGCTAATTGATTTTTTCCAATAAGAAAACAATTTGGTATAAGACATGATATAGAATAATAAATTTGAAATATAGATAAACGTCTTTTTGTTTCTAATAAATCTGCTATTGTTGATAATGATAATGATGATGATAAATCAATTTCACGTTGAATTTCATGTAATTCAGATGCTAATTCTCCACTTTGATCAAATGTTGATAAATCATTAGCACGATCATTAACTAAACATAAAAAAAAAATTATTTAAATTTTAATATCCTAAAAATATAAAAAACAAAACAAAAATTCGTTTTATTTTTTTTACATCTTTGATCAGCATTTGCTGTTGCATTATTTAATTGTGCATAAGCAACAACAATATGAATAAGATCATTAAGAGATGATACAATACGTAAAACATTTCGTAAGCGTTGTTGTAATTCATCAAAATTAAGTTTAGCATGTTTAAATATTGTTAATTGTTCAATAAATGATGGTATATACCAAATATTAGCAAGATCTTTACCATTTTCATTGATAATCATTTTTGGTCGATGTTGATAACCATTTGTAGTTAATGTATTTGTTAAAACAGGTGATGAAGTAGCTGAATCAATTTGATCATTTAATGATGATACAATTGTTGTTGTTGGTAATGGTGGTGGAATTGGTTTAGACCATATAAAATGTGTTCGACTTGTTAATGGAAATTGATTTATAAGATAAGTTAAACTTAAATATGATTGTATTATTTGTAAACGTATAAGTATAAGTACATTACGTTGATGTACACGATCAATAAAATTATTTAATAATGAACGTTTTAATTTTTCAACTTCACGTGGTTGTTGATATTGTAATGGTTTTAAATCACGTTTACGAAGAAATTCATTAAGAATACGATCACGACATGGTGTTTTTTCAAATTGAATTGATACAAAATAATTATCACGAAAAAGTTTTCGACGAGCATTTTCATAAAGAACATTATTAAGAAGTGTATTCGGTTGATCAGGTGGTTTTATAGTACCTAGAATACATATTATCATTTGAATATTTTGTGAAATATAATTTTAAAAAACGTATATTAAAGTTTTGTTATCAGAAAATTTTCACATCCAAATCCGGGACCAAATTGATGGGCTCTAACTGTGGTAGACGAAATTATAGGGACGTCGCAGATTGTATATGAGTAACTTCTCTTTTTCATATATAATCTACTTTTTTTATTACATTTTATAACAGTTTTTCTATTGATTGAACTAAGCAAATATATATTCTATTACATTATAAATTTATTCTGATTAAAAAAACGTCTTGTGTTTTTCTAAATATCGAAAGAAAAATGTTTGTTTGCTTTTGACTTGATCTGTACGAAATTTTAGAATTTTGAAAATAAAAAACGTAAAGATGTAGTGATCGAGAGCGGAAAAGAACAAAGCTCTTCGAAACTCGATCCCTTTCAAATTCTATTCACCTCACAATGATATTGTCTGTTTATTTTGAAGATAAATAGTGTTTCAAAATCCGATTTCTGTTCAAAGTCACCATGAAATTGTAAAAAAAATGGGCAGAAAGTCGAAACCTTCTAATCGAGAATTCTGAATTGAATACATCAAAGCTCTAGTTTGCCAGTATTATATTATTATCTCTATATTGTAAACAACTTTTCAATCTATTAGACAATGCTTTTATACTTTCTCTTCTATATCAAATTACAAAATTTATTTAAAACTTATCATATAATCTAACTATTTTTGTTTTTTTTTTATTTCTGATAGTAATGAATGATAAAATTACCTGAATTTTGTCGTTTTCCTATTGGTGGAGTTTTTGTTTGTTCTGAACCAGTATCTACTTTAATACTTTGTAATTGTTGTGTAATACATACAATAGCTACTCGATGTTGAAGAATAGCTGTATAAACAAAATGATTATGCATAATTTGTAATCTTAATGCAATTTTTAAATTATTAATAACATCATCAGCATCATTAATTAATGTTAACCATTGATCTTTTTGTCTAAAACTAATTCGTCCAATAGAACTTTCATCAAGTTCTTGTACAGCTAATAATAAATGTTTTTGTCCAGTTATTTTATCTAAACGACCATCAGCTATATGACTTGGTTCATTATCATATTCATTATCTGTATTTGGTAAATTTCTTGGTTGTGCAAATTCAAATTGTACATAACGTAAAAATAAATGTGAATGATCAATTGACATAATATCAAGTTGTTGTTTATAAATTTTAGTTAATAATTCACATTCACTTGCTGAACGTATTAAACGATAACGTAATGTTAATAATTCAATTAAATTTGTATTTAATTTAATAAATTTTTCATATTGTTCTTTTTTTGTTGTTCGAGCTTCATCAATTTGTTTTAAAATTTCATATGCAAATTTTCCCATCATTGTTGGATGATCACTATATAATGTATTAAATATATCACGTTGTTGATTTGATGAAAACATTGCACCTGGTTGATCAAGTTGTTTATATGTTAAATAAATTTCATCAATATATTCAAGTTCATAAAGAATTTTTTCTGTTAATGAAAGATTTGTTTGACGTTGTAATTGTTCAAATTCAATAAGTTCATTAAATGTTTGTTTTAATAAATATGGTAAACGTGTTAATGATGATAAAGATTCAAGAAATTCAAATAAATGATAACTATGAATTTTTGATACACTTAAATAAATTGGTGGTGATGATTGTAAACGTGTTGCAGAAAAATATGAACCATAATCTGTTGAATCAAAAAGATTTTCAGTTATTTGACGCATATAAATTATATGTCGATCAATATATTCACGTATTAAAGATAAATATTGATTAAGTAAATGAATTTCTAATGAATATGAATGAGAAAAATAATTATCATTTCGAAAATCAATACGTGGACGACGAGCTATAATATCAATTATTGTTTGACCTATAAGATGACGTTCATCATGATCAAATGTATGTTGATAAATTTCATAAAAACAATCAATTAATTTACGTTTATATTGTAAATAATTAATTTCATATTCCCATAAATTATAAAGTATTTCAAAACGATCAATTTTTCGTTGAAAATCATTATCTTTTTCATATTTTAAAGAAGCTTTTTCAATAAAATATGAACCTATACAAATCATTTCTTGTTCAAGTTCATTAACATCATTAAATGCACAATCATATATTATATGTAAACCAGTTGAATCTTTTATATGTACTATTGAACCATCATTATCAATTGTTGTTTCATATGCATAATCATCAACATTATCAATATGTTCACCTGATTGCATATAATTTAATATATCAAATGTACATTGATGTGGTGTATCAAATAAATATGTATGTGGTATATAATGACTAAAACGTTGATCAATAGAATGAAATTCTTTACCTTTTGATGTCATTGTTAAACGTTGTTCATATATAGTTAATGTTCGTTGTATTGAACGTAAATAATTAAATTCATGTAAACAACGATCACGTAATGTACGTATACGAAGTAATCGAAGTGTTATATACGATAATTGTAAACCATAAGATTCAGATGCATCATTATTTTCTGTATCACTATCACGATCTTGACCTATTGTATCATCAAGACCAAGTTTTTGTAATGTTTCCAAATAATTAAATTCATCACGTTTCATATAACGATCAGAACGATTAGATGTATCACGAAGATCATAAGTATCTTAAGTAAATAAAGATATAAAATAGAAGATTATTAAGATATTTATAATGGTTTTCTGTTAAGCGAGTTCGGAAGGTTTACAAATAGTTGTTAGTTACTCATCCAAGATTATTCCATGCCTGATGATATTGACGTCATTAACATAGCTACTTAACCATGATAGAATAGAATTTTAAATTAAATATAGTGTATATTGTTTTTTCAAAAACAATCATTCGATCAGTTGTATATCCCCCCAGTCATGAAAAACTGAAAGGCTTGTTTCTTTGATTTTCCTATGATGGAACATCTTTTAGGTTCCATATTTATACCACAGATAGACCTTGCATTACTCTATCTGCTGGCAAAGTTTCAACCATATACATTGAGTATTGGCGGAGAAAACGAAAAATCAATCTTACACACTCATATGCAGTTGCGCCGAACACTTGTAACTATGCTTATGTTTTTTATATTTCTTGTTTGATTCTGACTTGGTAAGTATTGATTAGTTATCTTCTAATCATCATTTACGAATNGCTGTATTCGGTCCCATATCCTATTGGTTTGGCAACGCGCAATATAAATCAAGATTTTAAATGGTAGATTTCACAGTATAATTTTGATATTCAGACAGTCTAGGATGATTGATTTTTATGATTCACTTTTTGAAGTACACATAACTCTCGGATTTAAATCCGAAGTTTCCGCATTTTTTTTTATTCTGATCCTAACAGGAAAATAAAACCTATTGTTCCCAATAAATAAATGTTGATCCTGGTTCTGACTAAGAAAACAATTTTGTCCGAGTTCTGAAATATTGTCTAGTTTGTTTAGCATAAAAACAAGTTAATTAATTATTTAAAAACTTTCTTTTTTGAAAAATCCTTTGAGCTAAGGTATTGATATTAAAAAGCCTAGAAGAGTTCAATTTGGAGTTCTTTCAAACGAACAGAATTAGAAAATTTTGAAGAATCAGTTACTTACTGTACGACATCCTCGCTCTTAAGGTGAAATCAACATTTGCCACAGCACAGTTTTCATAATACGAAATTGATCATTTTGTTATTTTTAGTAAAGATTGTTAAGACTGACTCAACAGATAGTTTTAATCTTCATTGAAGAACGTTTCGAACTCTATGTAAAAGGTAAAGGAATCTATCTTATACAGAGTTAAGAAAAAAATCAATGACGATTTCTTCCTTCGAAAAGTTCCATTGTAAAAGTAGAACAAAACTCATGTCAAATTAAACTTCTCGAATAAATCTCTTTTCATCATATTCATTTTACCTGTTGTGATAATTGAAATGTACAATCAAGAAATTGAAGAAAAACTGGTGATCGTTCCGAATCACTTTTATCTCCATGACCAATACGCTAAACAAAACAAAACAAAATTTTTTTTTTAAAATAAAAGTCAATTTCTTAAGTATTATTTTTGTTTTCTTACTAAAAAAAATTTATGACCAAAACTAAGCCATTCTTTTTCTATTAAAATCATATAACCATTTAATGTTCTATAATGTGCATCAAGCATTAACATAGCTAATGAAGTCAACTAGATAAAGATTAAAATTTAAAAATAAAAATTATTAAATAAAAACAAACTAAAACGTTTACTTGTGCTGTTCGATCCCATCCATCTGAACAATGAACTAATACTGAACGTTTTTCATTATGAACCAATGAAACTAATCGAATAGCAGCAGTTAAAACAGCCTATAAATAATATTATCATTATTTTTTTGTTTTTAATAAAAATTTTCAAATTTCTTTTTCTATACTCGAATATGAAATAACCAATTAGAATTTTCTAAATCACTAAGCCATGTTTTATCTTCATGTGCAGCATTACGTACAGCAGCATGTAATTTTCTTAAACTAAAAACAAAACTAAATTTACATTAAATTCTTCATTCTTTCTAATTAACCTTTCTCTCATAACATGAATATTTTGTATATTATGAAATTCAAGTTCACAATTTGGATAATCTTCATAACCACCACCATTAGCCATATTTGCCATAGCATTAACTTTCGGACGTGCATCAAGTATAACTAATTTAAAACCTTGATTTACATTAGCATCAGCTATTTTACGTAATAATTCAATATCATCTTCACACGTTCGATTAGCTAAACCAGTCAATGGTTGACTTGATCGTGTTATAGTTGCATAAGTTTCACGAGAATACCAACTAAGTACCTGAAAAAAAACAAGATTTAATAGAAGAAAACAATGAACATAGGTTTTTTTTTTGTTTGCTATATACCGGAATACGATTTCGACTACGAAAATCAGCAACACGTTGTAATCTTGATATATCAAAACTGGACGGAAGAACAAGTATATCTGGATATGTATCGCATAAAGCATAATTTTTATTTATTTCAGCATTTATTGTCCAATGTGGATCAGAATTTTGTTGAATACCCTTTAAAAAAGAATTCAATTTAAATAATGTTTATAATAAGTTCTTTTTTTTTTTGTCTTGCAGGAAACAAAAAACTAGTTTCGAGTCAAGGTAATGATAGTGACAAATAAAAAAAAAAAAAAAAACAAACGTACATCCTTACTAACCGTAAGCTATGAATTTAATCACAAAAAAGAAACAAATGAAAACAATAGTTCTTTTTTTATTGATAGTACTTACCATTCTTGTATAATCTTTCATTTTATTGTACAATAGCCAACCGTCATCAATTGTATTTTGATAAATTTTTTTCTTATAATCCAAGGCAAAGAATGACTAAATAAAATATTTAAAAATTAAATAACGATATAATTTTAATATTAAATAAATCTTACGAGAGAAACTCTTTAAGTATTAAATCGATTTCAAACTTTGTACGAACAAATTTCTTAATCAGATTAGTTTATTGTGAAATTAGTATTTCCTTTCTGAAGATTGTAAGTTTACTTTTACATATGAGAAACTTTCGAATATTTCACTTATCCAATGAGCTAATCTTATTGAGAACTTTGTTCGTACAAATTTTGAAGTCAATTTTTCATATGAAACACAGTTTTTTTGTTGAAAAACTCATCTTAAGAACGAAGGCTTGGAAAACAAAACTTTTCTAATATTCATCAAATGAATATCGCCTTGATCGAAAAGCGATTTGACACTTTGAGATTAGGGTGAATCCGCCGGGTTTCAACCACTTTGTAGAAATTTTTTTTTTACGATTTTGATATTCTAGTTAGACGGGGCATAGTCGAAAACGGTCTGGGGTAACAATTAAAATCTTTTTGAACACATAAAGTATGGGGATCCACATTATTTTTTAGGAACCCTTCACACATGTATGTATCTACGAAGTAATTTTCATAATCATACTTTCTANGAAAAAGACGTGCCCGCTCCTCCTCTTTCGATTGGTGAAAACCGCAGGTAGCTAGGTATTGCGGTTGTCGAGTTATTGAGCTTACACTCACCCCTCTTTTATTCTGGCGCGGACATTAGTGGTGTTGTACTACCATACTAATATATTCGATATCTTAACTAAAAATGTTTCGATCCAGCTCAAATTTACATCAGTATCAAGATATTCAGTACTGATTAAGATTACAGAGTTTGAAGATATGAATTTGTTTGGCATACCGATTAATTATTAGAAAACAACAGGTGAGCTTGTCCAATGTCAGTACAATCATTGATGCTTTAGTTTATAAGAATTAGAAGAATAAATCCGTTTACTTTTCACTATGAAGTATATAGTACTAGTATACTAAACTTAATCTTCGTAAATATATTGATATCTTATATGCATATTTTCAATGATCGAAGTAGTCTTCTTTTTGTTTGAATAAATCATTTGTACAGAATTGTTGATGGTCGAAATCGGTAAACAGAGGTAATTGTGTACTGATGTGATTGAAAAAAATTTGACCTGAATCGGAGCATGTTTAGTCAAGATATCGAATATATTAGTACAGTAGTGCAAAAAAACTAGTAATAGTAATAATCATATATTTCTGCTCAAGAAGCTTGGAAAACCAAACCTAAGTAGGGTTTTTCTAAGTAGCTCATTCAGATCTATCGTGTGAGCATTTACTCGATCAAAGAGCGATTCGACAGTTGGAGACATTTCTTCGTTAGTTTTTTGTATTGTTTTAAGTCTTGGATGTTTTTTCTTTTCATAACACAAATATATGTTAAAGATAAAACTCAATCAATCATGCTGTTTAGCTTTTTGTAAAAATACAATCAGCACAATTTTGATATGCAAAATGTATCATAAACAATACTATGACAAAAAAAATTGAAAGATGTCTGCTTCGGTTCATTCATATAGACTGTTTTTTTAGTTACTGATAAGAATTTATTCACATCTTTTTTCATATAGATAATGTAGACAAATACTCTTATTATGTTTTATTTTTGATGCCACTAGAGAAATTTTGCTTATTTTCAATCAAGAAAAAAGAAAACTTTGTAAGTGACATTAAATTTTCAAACCTGGACACTATTTTTTCCAAGAAAGTTGTCGATTTAGCGTCTAAAAGTTTTTCATTATCTGTTTTAATTACCAGACATGAAGTTTAATATTTAAACAAACTAATCATAAAAATTAACTGTAGTTGCATCAATGTCGTGTCATCCGTAAAGCTTCCGCTAATCTTATTCTTGTACTAATATCTTCAATGAACATAGAATATTGTTTTCAAGTGCTACATTTACATTTTTCTTATTCGACAACAGTAAAACTTAATAGCATTATTCGTTTACATTATAACTATGGGAAAAAGAAACTCTGAACAAACTTCAGTCAGTTACTAATTGAAAACGCAGCCCATGTCCATGAGCCGAAACGTAGATAGTTTCGTTTTTTTTTGCAGTGTCATGAATGACGAACTCTGCTTATGAAAATATATATTTTAATCATTGATGTGAGAAAAAAGCAAGTCGCTCTTTTTTTCCGCTACTTACTTCATGAATAAGAATAATATAACATTGGCCAAATGCCAAAATTACATGAAAGAACTTGAAAAAGAAAATAAATAGTCAATCAGCCAATACACAACGAGCGAAACATCGCGCCATGCACATTCATTAAGAGGTATATATTTACACGTGTGCATTATTGAGTTGCAGTACATATTATATATTCTTGTTGCTATTTCAGTTTGTGCATCTTCGATTTACATTTATTTTAAAATCAACATATTGTATTATTAAACACATTGAGATTTTTATGTTATTTCAAAATCTATTTGATAATATCAAGTAAAGTATTGCGTTTAATATTTGAATTTTATTCAAATAAATCTATCAGTGAGATGTTTCATATGTGTAGTCTTTGAAAGAATCAATTGAAAGAGTATAATAACTCGTGGAATAGTAAATAATATAGAATTTATATGAGTGAATCTCTTTTTATTATATTCTTGCTAACTGTCTAATACAATAAATGTAAAAAACACTTGAATATTTATTTAATTTTTCAAGATTTTTTAGATTTTCCCATAAAAAAATATGTATATCAACAAATTTCAATTCTAAACTAATGATAAATACAATGTTTAGGAAGAAAAATTAAATATTTACTGAATGAAAACCCCAGTGCAATACCAACTGTGAGTCAAGTAAGTGAATTCATATATTTCTTTAATAGAATAATTTTTAGTTTCTACACAATTTTAGGTTTATTTTATAAAAATTCGACATATAGGTTGATTAATGTGAAAATTAATTTCATTATTAAGATTTAAAAGACAAAACAGATTTAATTTAATCTAAATATTCTCTCGATATTTCGTTCAAATTTTTTTTTCTTTTCTTTTTCTCTCATATTTTCAAACCGAATAAAAAAAACTAAAGATTAAAGTAAGAAATCACATCACAATTTCACCGGTTTAACTTCTTTACGTATTTATGTAGTCTATTTTTCTTAATCATCGACATTTCATCAAAGTTTTTATTAAAATCTTGAAAAATGGTACCAATTCTATTAATAATTATTGATATGATCTAAAATTATTTATGAATGAATACAGTTGTTTTTCTTTTCACTTAATATTAAGATGGAATAAATCGAATATACATCAATTCTTATTATTGAATTAATTCATTTAAGTTAAAATGTTTATAAAAGACATGTGCACTTGATTATTAATACTCATAAGAATAAGAAGTAAACTCAAGGATTTCGATTAGCTTTTTAAGAATGGAAAAGTTTATATTTAAGCAGAATTGAAACAAAAAAAGAATTTTTTATCTTATCGGTAGCAATCTATAAACATAAAAATTGTTTATTCGATCATTATATAAATTTAATAGAACTTGTAATGAAAATAATTATGCTTTAAAAAAACTAGTTTTGTACTGCTTGATTGATCCGAATCAATCAATGTTAAATATTGTTTCGAGCATATATATAATTGTCAATGGATTCTTTCGAAATACTCTCAGTCAAAGGAAAAGAATCCAAAACCGTAAATTATTTATTCATATTTTCAGCAGACCTTTTATTAAAGATTTAGCTTCATCGATGCTGAAAACTTTCAGTAAAATTTTGCCAGTTATATGGAAAAAATGCTTTTCTCGAAGCTGATATTCAGTTAAATGAGCTTGACATATCTCTATTTATGATAGTAATGACACAGGATGCATCGATTATAACATATATTTTTATTTTATGTTCCTCCGCTAGCTTTTCTTGTCTATTTTTGTCTTACAAATAAATGACATAAATGCTTTTGTGTATCAACTGATGAAATGTGTTCCTTTGAAGCATTGGGTTCTTTTTTCAAGGGAAAATATATCGAAAAATAAAGGAGAGTGAATAGAGAGCTTGGAAGATGTCATACAATAAACGTCATCTATTTTTTCTCTTTCTGATTGTTCTGTTTAAGTTGTCTTGTTTATTGCGATTTTTGTTTTTTTTATGTATTTTGTACCGTGTCTTTTTTTTCTTTCTTCTTCTTTTTTCTTTACGTAGGATATTATTGTGTCGATGAATTTTATTCATTCTGCAATAATACACGTACTTACCTAAATCATTCCATATTTCTTACCTCGTTCACTTATTCTACCTTTTTCTTCATTATTTCACATCGTCTAATTCTATCTCTCTTTGCTTGTTCATTATTATTCAATACATTGGTAGATTTTTGTTTATCTTCTGTTACTTCACATTATTTCCTTGGATTACGCCTAGTTACATCTCAAGTGTGATTACATCCCATATAAATTTTACTGACATTAACCATTCTCCAACTCAGAGGTAACATTTATTTTTATTAAAAAATTTCTAATATTAATTATATTTACTATTTATGGGACAATGACAGTTTATTAGCTAAATTAGTACATAACTTAGTCAATGATTAGATAAGTTAGTAATTAAAACATGATACTCTTTTCATGTATAGACGATCAACAACATAAGTTAGCGTCACAGATTTTTGTTTTTCTTTGTTGATGTCTCTTCAATAGTTTTTTTTTTCTGTTCGAAAGTAAGCATTAGAAATAATACATAGACAGTGATCATACAAAAACATAACATTATGCAAATAAAAAAAAAGACGAAGGTCGACAGAACGATTCTTATACTTTCTTTAATAATCATTATTGTTTTATTTCTTTCCTGATTGTACGATGATAAAACGTTTAAGTTGACTAGCAATAATATGACAACGATAAGAAAAGAAAGAAAGAAAAAAAAGCAAACAAACATCTATAGACGGCATGTGAATAAATATTGTGGATCAAGTATGCGTTATTGATTAATGTTTTTTTAAGTGAGTTTGTCATCAATAATGAAATTTTTCTTTTCTCATTTTCTATTCAATCAAAATAGCAACAAATTTCATTATCTTTAGTATTTCTATCGAATATGATTGACTATTAGTAGATAAGTTGAAGTTTTTTTTTTTATTACGTATTTTCATTTTAGTTCTTCATATGTTTTTCTCTTACCTTCGTTTCCATAAAAATAAAAATTAAATAAGATTTTTCTTATAGCATCTAAAACATTTCAAATATTTATAATTTTCGACAAAAGTTGATAGAATCGTGTTTTTTTTCTCGACTAGAAAGTCAACCTATAAACTTCCGAAATCATTAAAATACATTATTATCTTAAGTAGCATAGATCACAATTTCATAATAAGTATTAACATTTCTGATGAATATCTAACATGTTATTAAGTTTTTTTTAAAATTGTTCCTATCATTAAGATTATTGAGAAAAATTACATTCAAAAAAAAAAACATATGACTCTGTTCTGTTTTCTTGAGTCATACAAAACAACGTGTTTAGAGTCGTTGTTTTTTTTGTTTTGTTTTCATATAGAATGATAAAATGTAATGATAGAAGGAAAAAGAAAAGGTATTCAAAGTAAAAAGCCAAAAATAACCTGAAGTTTAAAGTCTCATATTTATTGATATAAATAAAAGTGACTCATTTATTTAGGATAAAATCAATTCACATACAAGTATGTCAGTTTTTATGAGTACTATTTTGTCAGTATTGATATTGAGAGAATAACTTTTATTATTTTAAATTAAAAGAACTCTTTAGTAATCAACTCCTTATCTTATAAATAAAGAATGGATTTTTTTTTTATGAAAAATAAGAAAATAATATTCAAAATTATATGTTGTACATGTTTGAAATGTAAAACTTTTAATTGAAGATATGGATGTATGTCTCTATGTGTGTTTTCCTGTAGCATCCACACCGAGAGAGATATTTAGCTCAATTTCATCGATTAATATGAAAGAAAAGAATGTCATCAACGATCCTAGCTGAAACTAAATGCTCGCTCTGCTTAAATTTTCTTTTTGGACAATGCTTAGTTAAAACCGTGGTATACTATTGTACTATACTTATCTCGTATTCTTTATTTTCCTCTTAATTCGTTCTGTTGATTACAGATCGTTCTTCTTTTATTTTTATTTTTTTCTTGATATATTGAATTTTTTGTCTCTCATTACGTACTGTCATCTATCCATCTCTCTACATGCATCTTTGTAAACGCTTCCGAGTCGAGAGAGATATGTATGCGGACATCTACCAGTACATATAAGTATGTGACAAAAGTCGAGTTCACTTGACTTAGAAATATTCTTTTCGGTTGAAACTTTTAGTTTTAGGATATTCTACGAATCATTACACCTATCTATAGACAAAATTTTGAATCGAAACTCCGTTATACGGTTTTGAGGGAACTATCTATAGATGGGTCGAAAATCTAATAAATTCATATACAATTAACGAGAAAAATTATCAGACATTTAATAATTTTTGAAAATAAGAAAAAATATTTTGATTTGATTTTATCGAAGATTTTCGATTATTTTTAGATAAAAAATCCTTTTTAGAGAAAACACAATTCGGATCAATGAATACTAATATCAATCGTCTTTTTCAAAGTTTTTACATTGTTTTAATATCCATTATATCAATATTTAATATTTCATTAATCTATTTGATTGATACAAATGATGAACATAATATGAATGATCATGATGAAAATACAATAAATGAATCCATGGATGGTTAGTACAATGAATTTATATTTAATTTTAGTCGTTAATAAAAAAATACTTATTGAAATTAGTTTTTTTATCGATGATTATTTTTAAAATTCATTTATTTCCAGTTGAATACAAAATGAATAAAATTCGATGAAACTTAATTGAATAAATTTTTCGAATAATCTAAAATCCTAATCACTTGAAAGACATTCATTTAACGATTAGGATATTTTAGATTAAAAGTTATTATCTTTTTTTTGTATTTCTACAGAATATTCTGAAACAGTTGCCGAAATACCATGCGATCCAGTTGTACAGGCTCAATGTATGTGTTTATTTATTGTACAAATAATATATTCTCATTGAAACATTTTCGAAATTATTAGGTCGACAAATAGATATGTGTATTGCACATGCTTATAATAAAAAATATGTGAGATTTGGACAAACTCAACCTTGTCATCCAGGTTCTTTTTTCATATTTTGGTTTTCTGTTGTATTTATTTCTTTATTATTTATTTTCTATTTTAGTTGAATTATTATTTATTAAGATTCAGAGTGAGTTTCATTTTTAAATTGAAAAAAGAAAAGACCAATAAAATGATGATTTTGAATTCATTTTTGTAGAATTGATCAATGGAAGACGTTTTTGTATATTTCTTATTTTTCTTGGTATTTGTATTTGTAAGTATCTTAGAAAAAATCTTTTATTCATTAATATTTTAATATCATCTGTCAAGACTGTAAGCATTTTACTCCGAAAGTTGCATTATCAAGGAATACAAGTTTACAAGTAGATGATAATGTAATGTTTATCTCATTCTATAATACTGATCAAGGTATAGAAGAGAATAATTTATTTATTTTTTTAATATTAATCTATATTATAGATTTTATCATGAAAGAACAAAATGTTGTTGTTGACGATAAAATCAATAGTCATGTAAAAGATAATAGTAAGAGAATTATTTAGAAAATTTTCTTTTAACTAATATTCAAAATAAATATTAAGAGTCAAATATCAAAGATATGTTAACAGAGATTTCTGCAATAACTTTAGTCGATAATTTAGTGTGTACATTATATGATGTATTTTTAAATGTTTTTACTCCATTGTTTTGTTGGAAAGATGATATNCTTCATATGTTACATTTCTTATTTTTCTCATTATGTTCGTCTATTGCATTTCACTGACAATTCTCATAACTGCGAATGAAATAACTTTGCTTGGACTTCAAAGAACGCGTGAAAAAAAATTGAAAGTGGCACTCAATCAGCGTTTAATCGAAATGGAACGACGTATTCTTAGAAGTAACCCATTGTTCTTATTCACTCTATAAAATTGTTTTTCGACAATGTATTCATTGTGTTGTTCTTGTACGGATGAATTTTTCTTTATAATGTAATTTTTTATAAATGTAGAAACTATAATTACAATAATTGGCTTCTTATTTGCATGCACTGGGTATATGCAGTGGCATTTTTTTTTGTCTCGGCTTTTCGTGGCAAAGATTATGTGTCATATTACCAATGGTTACCTTCTTTCGTGTATCTTTTCCTAAAACATCAACGATATGGATTTCTATATTTAATACTGATGCATCGACTCATTTTCATTTTGCATTTTGGTAATCAAGATGGATTAGATTCAACAACAGGAATTATCCAATGCATCAATATTATATAGGAGTGTGAGTGTTGATCTTCTATTTATCAACCGTTACTCTTATGTACATCCATCCAATTATATACAAACAAATAAATACCATAATAGTAAAACATTTTCATCTTCACTTTGTCTTGGTATCGTACGATCATTATTAGATTAGATAAACAATATCGTTCTTCAGAATTTTTTCTGAAATAACATTGATACAATGTATGAACATCAATCGGAAACTATCACAAGGCAAAAAACGAAATTGCCCTGTGACGATCTCTGATGTGACCCGAATTGTATCTAATGTAAGTCAAAATCTTTCACAAATGACAAATGCTTTGCAGAAAAAAAGTTAGCAACGTAAAATATTTTTCCCTGTTCTACATGGCAGATCGATTCTGTCAAGATTCTCTAGTATTTATTTTTATTTTGGATGGAACGTTACTCTACTTAAAATTATACTGAAAGCGGCTTTCTCATGTATGTATAATACATTTTATCTGTATTAGACATAAAGCATAGTTTGGAATAGTCAGTCCTTATCTTTGGTTCTTTTCTTTAACATAAAAATAAATCGTTACAAGATAACTTTAGAAAAGATTTTTCAGAGTTCGAAAGAAAAATTTCAATCATTTTTTCTTTATCATCTATCATTCAATATTTCATGAAAGAAAACTAGAATTGTAGCACCGTCTGATGGTCAATTGTCCCATTATTTTTATAAAAACAAAAAATGAAAATAACATTAGAAAGATTTCTTTTATTTTAAAACAAATTTTTTCCATGAAATACTTTATATGAACTATTAGAAGAAAAGAGCCAATCATTTTGCAAATGTAATTCAAATGAATTTTTTGATATATTTTATTTTTTTTGGGAACCGGAACGATGAGCACGAGGAACGATGAGCACGGAACGTTAAGCACAGAATGTTAAGCACGGGAATGATAAGCACGAGGAAAGTTCAGCACGAGGAACGATGAGCACGAGAATGATGAGCACGGGCATTTTAAGCACGCACACAATCGAAATTAAATAGAATGTGGGCGAGCCTTGTATGTGGGTGTAGATTGGCAGTTACTGAACTGAATGGGATTCCAAAACCTTGCTCCTGTGGACTCGAAATCGGAGTTACAAAATCAGATTTTTCGGAAGCTAAATCGGGAAATGAGTTTTTCGGAATTGCTGCCGGCGTCAGAGAATTTTTCAATTTTTTTCTCAAAATGGGAGGGACTACCAGGATTTCTTTTTTTTTGGGATTTATTTTCTCCATATGATTTGTTTATTTACTGAAGATTTATTAGGACATATTAGGTGTATCAGTATTTCAGCGCACCCTCATCATCGCTCTTGCCCCTCGTCTCATCTTCACCCTCACTAAGTCTTCGCCCTCACCCTCATTAAGTCTTAGTCCTCAGGAGGAATTGTTTGAGATTTATTTCAAAATGTGTGGAGATTTATTAAAAAATCTCAATAAATCCCAAAAAAATAAATCTCTGTAGCTGCTGGAACGTATCGGGCTGCTATTATGGTGGTGTAGAGTGGAGAAAATGATAAACTTCAAGACTTTATGAGATTTTAAAAGGCTTTACGAAATTTGAAACGCAGAGACTTGAAAATTTCTAAAGACTTAGCGTGACTTCAGAAGATTTCAACGAAAAGTCTCTGCTATTTCTTATTCAAATGTGGATGTGGCTGAAGAGATGATCAATATCTGCACCCGCCTACACGCTATTTAATTTCGATTGTGTGCGTGCTTAAAATGTCCGTGCTCATCGTTCCTCGTGCTCATCGTTCACCAATCCATTTTTTTTTCAATCTTCTCGTGTTTTGACCTTTAGGTAATCAAAGTTCTTATTGACATGATCCTATATAAAGTAATCTAATGAGTTTCAGTTCGAGATGCAACAATGATGGTGATCACGGGTCGTAAGCAGAGTGCAACACTGATCTAGACATTGTAAGTATAGAAGAACGATGAATACATAATGAAACTATGATGATCTTATATTCATTTTGACTTTTTCAATCGAAGGAAATGCATTTCAAGAAAATAGCTGAATTTTATAAAACATGACTAAACCGTGAGAATCAAATCTTTCTCAAACAAAACAATCGAACTTGAAAATTTTGATAAATCTCCTATATATTCGAATTTCTACTAGATCTCGAATATCTCTCGCCTCTTCTTATAACATTTAGTTATTTTCTTGAAATGACTTGCTCGATGGAAAGAATCATAATCAATCCAAGATCACCAGTTTTATCATGTGTGAAATCTCGTCAAAACGATTCAAGGTTTTGTTTTTTTTTATTTATAGATGATGAAATAATATTATTTTCATTATGATTTATCTCAAAATAATAGAACATTTGACCATCAGACAATGCTTCAGTTTTAACTTTATTAGAACATTATTAGAAAAATTCAATGGGATTTTTCATTGTCATTCTGGTAGAGAATTTGATGATGCATCTAACTTGCTACTTTATCGTTCGTATAAAAATTTTGATCATGAATAAAAGAATTTAAAAATTCGAAAAAAATTTATGCCTAATTACGACTTATCCTGAAGTTTTTATTCATCTATTTATCTAGCAAGAACAATGATCAATACAAATAAAAATAGAAATACCTCTCATTACTGACAGAAGTTCTTTTTTTATGTTATTACAATAAAATCACGTGACAAAGTAGAACAAATAATGTCAGAAAAAAAATATCAAAAATATTGTCGTTTGGTTCGTATGTTATTTTTTTGTTTAATTTTTCATGATTGCTTCTTCTGTACGATTTCGAATTGTTTCTAATATTTCTTTCCAATCTTTTTCACCAATTTTTTGTATTGTACGTTTAAGTACTTCCATTGCTTTTGGAAATGTTGCTTTAAATATTGTTATAACCTCATTTGGCTCAACAATACCTAGAATAAAATCAAATATTAATGGGTTTTTTATTTTATTAAATGAAAAAAAAAACAAAAAACTAAATAAACAAACCATCTTCTTTCCAACAGATATCATCAGTTACAATTCCAAGTGAGGCATATGGTAGACCTAATTCTTTGGCAAGAATTGTTTCTGGTGTTTGTGTCATTCCAATTGTTGTACAACCCCAACTAATAAAAACTTTATTTTCAGCATAAGTTGAAAAATTTGGTCCTTCAATAACAACAACAGTTGATTTATCTTTATATCCAACATTAGGTGTTTCAGCACATGATTGAATTAATAATTGACGTAATTCACGATCATATGGTGGGTGCATACTCATATGCATTACACCTATAAAAATAATATCTCAATTTGTCTATAAAAGAAGATGCTATGCTATTACTGCTAACGAGGAAATTATCTGGATTGATATCCAATGTTTTTCGTACTTATTATATTTACAAGGGCGCATTAGTGAGACTAGTAGAAATCTAAAAGGGTTCGGTCCCACGAATGTCGAGTATACAGTTCTCAATGGCGTTAGTTCATTATCAGATTGTTCGATTTTCTAATATATTGTGTTATGCGAAATATTAGAAAATTGAATACTTTTACAATGAACACGAACTCTTTTAAACTTTCTCTAAATTCTACTTTGGTATAAGGATAATAGTTCTAGAAAACTGTCCATATAATTCAAATCGGACAAGTGAGAATAAGTATATGACATGATAATATTATTCCTTATTTATTATGAAACACGATGATCATAGACAAACCTTGAAGATGACCGATCTCATGATCATAAAATGTGTTCGGTCGATGCTTTGTCATATCGATGAAATTATCTAAATTATAATCAAAACTTTGATGAAAATTAATAACACAAAAAAACAAAACAAACTCAATACCAAAAATAACAAGAGTACCACGTGGAAAATCTTGAGAAAGTGAACCAACTGCTGTAGTAGCCAAAACTAAATTAACACCAAGTTGTTTCAATGCCCAAAGATTAGCTCGATAACTAAAATAAGAAATAACTATAGTCAAAATAGTAAATTTAAAAGTTCCTTACTTTAACTTTGTAGGATTAAATGAATGTTGACGTCCATGTCGAAAGCATAATACACATTGAACACCATTAATTATTCCACTAACTAAATTATCTGATGGTCGTCCATATGGTGTATCAACAATTTCATGTTCAATACGATTTGATAAAATATCACTTCGATCAAAACCTGATCCACCAATAATTCCTACACGAATTGTTGATACCATCTGTAAATCAATAGATTATTGAATGAAAATTTATCGCTTAAATGCTTTTATTATTAGTATTATTATTTATACTCTTCAGATCAATTAAAAAAAAAAAACAAAAAAAAATATTCACAAAGAAAAAGAAAACAAACACAATTATTAATTAATTGAGAAATAAATTCTTGCTGTTGATCATCATACTACAATAGAATGCATATGATTAGAATTTTAAATAAAAAAAAAAAAAAGAATGAAAGCCCAAACAAGCAAGAATAAATATTCAATCATAATTTTGAATTTAAATCAGAATCACTATTATATTTATGCGTCCCAAAAAGATGCGAAAGCAATGGCGTTTCATTATTTGTTTTTATACGTGTTGTTTTACCATTTTTACGAATTACAGTTGTTGTTGATATACCATTTTTTCTTCGTCTCTGTTGATCATTTGATAACGCTGAACCTTCACCATTTACTCGTATAGATGATTGAAGACTAAAATGATTATCTAAATTGATATTTGTCAAAGGTGTAGCAGTATGAGCATTAGCAGTAGCAATAATAGATGATTGATACATGCAATCAGAAAATGATTCATAATCACTGGTTTGTTGTATATTTGACGACATACCGGAATCATTATTATTATTATTATTTTGCGTATTATTTAATGAAGCTCCATCGATTGATATTGAACTTATAGAATTAGAAAGAATTTCATCATCATTTGTTCTTTTTGTTTCATCTTCTTCATCAGCTGATTCATCGGATATATCGATTTTTGGAAATTCGGTTAATTCTAAATAATGAATAATTATGTTTATGAATTATATTAAAAATAAAATAGAAAAATAATGCACAGCAAATTAAGGCGAATTTTTTTTTTCTGAAATCAATTACCTCGATTGACGGATAAAACCGTCGATAAGTCTGAAATGTTAGTTTTTGTTCGAGACAAAAAAAAAACCAGATAAATATGATTATTACTTACCAAGATCAGGTAATTCAATAAATTCATCGGGTTTATCTGAGCCAACACCTGGTTCACGGGGTGGAAGTTTCATTAATGAGTAACTTTTACGTTTTGAATGAATCTTAGGATTAAAAAAAAAAGACATGTGAAATTTAGCTTGAGGTTTTTTTCTTCTTCTTAGTGTGTTCTTACTTCTTCAGATATTCGCTCAAGGTTATTTAATGCTGTACGATACATTTTTTTCGCTTGACTTATTGCTTTTTGTACAGCTTCAATTCGAAGTTTCTGATTCTAGAGAAGAAAAAAATCATTTAATATATATTCACGAGGAAACTACTCGTACTTATAACCTACTCAATGAATTTACATTGGGTTTGCAAAGAAGTCTCGAGAAGGTTCGTATTTATGGACCTCTGAAGTCAGAGTTTTAGCCATTTTACGGAATTTTCGATCCAGCTTTAGGTATTTTACCGAAAAGTCAAACAGCTACTTGCTGAAAATTTCAGTTAAAGAAAAAGTTGTTTCGTCGAGATATTGAGTTTCAAAAAAAAAAATGACCGTTTGCCACAAAAATCGACTTTACAGTGAAACAGTCACAACTCAAATTCAGAAGTTCATAGGTACGAGTCCTTTAAAAATTTTTCTAATCTTACCGAGATCTCATTGTAAATTCAATATGGTCTCAAACAGTAGGTATCAATTCAGATAGTTCTCTCGTCAGCTTAATTGATACAAAGCAATTAGATTGAAGAATTGCAAATGCTCATTGATAGCGATAGAAGTAATTAGACATCTGCACGGGTAATATCGAAGAGACAATTTTAGCTCTAAAATACATCTGTTTCCGATGACTATGTATTAATAATATATTCTGAGAAAACACATGCTGTGTAAAACTGAACACTTCCAATGATGCTATTCAAAGATCTATTTATTCTAATAAACTAATGACTTGAGTTCGTAACTTTAGTTTATCGAAAAGTTGCTTTCCTTTTCTAAGAAAAAAAAAACTTATTAAATTAGAAATAATGAAAAAAAAGAAGATTGGTCACAATAGAAGACCCTGAATTTTCTATTGCATGAAAGAGGATATCATCTATCATGTTAAATATTGTATGTCAGGATAGTTGTTTTACAAAAGCGAAAAAAATAAAGATTTACATGAATAAATAGAATTTGTATCGAGCCTATATATGTATTCGATTTCATTAGCGTTACCTAGTGAAATTGGTACAATGATAAGAATCGATAAAAATATCTCAGCGTCGAAGTTAGATATGTTCCTCTTGTGTTATTGAAAAAGAAAAAAAGAGAAGGACTGTATTGATAATTTATTATTTTATTTACTTGTAATTCATGTTCAGCATTTTCTTTTGCATCAAAATAAGGTCTATAAAATAGAAAATCAATTATTTTTTCATTTAAATCATGTTTTTTTATACTTTGATTTTTCAATTGATCTTTTTAATGAACGTTGAAGTGTTACTCGTTTTTGTTCATATTCTTGATAAAGTTTTGATTTTTCTTCATGTGTTCGTTCACTACGTGTTTTATCTTGTTCAGCTTGCATAACCTTTATTAAATCAAATGATTATTTAATAAATAATTTAAATAAATATTTTACTTTCATTGTTGCATGATTTACATATTCTTGCCATGCAGCATCAAATTCACGTTTATCTGCTTTTAATAATTTACTTTCAGCTAAACTTAATGCTTCTTTTGCAACACGATATATTTCAACAGAACGTTGATATTCTTGTGCAGCTTTTTGAGTTTCTGATTGAGCCTTAATTTCAAAGTAAAATATTATCTATTTAAATATATGTTTTATATTAATTTACTTCTTCAGCTTGTTTACATGCATCATAAAAAGGTCTCGCACGTTCTACACAACTACCGAGTTTTTTTGCAAGAATAGCTAAACGTTGTTTACAATTATTAAAACTTGTTTGAAATAATTGTTGAGCTTCCTAAATATGAAAATTATGAATTTTATTCGAATAAGAGAGAAAAACAAAAAAGAAATCAATTTACATCTAATTGTGTTTCAAGATTATTTATTTCACTTGTTGCAGCATTAGCACGTTCTAATTCAATCTATTATTATAAGAATAGTTTTATATAAATTTGAATAAATTTTTATTTTTATCTTACTTGTATTCGAGGATCAAGTGGTTCATCATTAGTTTCATCTGATTTTTCAACTATTTCATTCATTAAACTATCTTTTTTATGATGATGATTATCATCGTTTTCAAGAGATTTTGATGAGAAAGACATATAGAATATTTTGAAATAGACACAAAAAAAAAAACAACCTATTAGTTGTTTTTCTTTTAATTTAACATGATCTAAAAAGACATAAAATAGTTCATACTTGCTTAAGAAAGATAAGTTAAATAAAAAGTATTATTTTTATTAAACAATAAATCATTGCCACTGATTGATTAATAAGTTTTTCAATAAATTGTTCTAAAAGAGCGTGTAATGCAAAAGTAATTAGCAGAATATATCGACCTTCATATTTCGTCATAGACGTGATTTCGAAAAAGAAATTTTTTTTACAATTCGATAGGAAATTTTCTCTTTTTTCAAACTGTATATGACTTACTTTTATTAAACATTCCTAAACAGTACAGTATGACACGAAATAGAGACACCCTAAAGATGACTCTGTACTCTTTGCACCTTGCACAATAGCAATACAAAATGTCGAATATAATATCTCCTATTTAAACACGTGTTAGAACGATAATTTTTTTGCATCAGGTGACAGAAAATTTTGTCTTTTTTCGAACTATATATAGTTTGTTTTTATCATGGGTTCATAAACGAAACGACACGAAAAGAAATGTGTTTGATGTTTTTATTGATTTATCGGAGAAATTCTCTAAATTAAATAAAATACTAATTAGAAAGGTAAAAGTTTTAATGTATTAGCTTCTAGAATCATATAACTTACTAAAACTACATTACAGTCTATGAATCTACAATCGTTTGACTTGCACAAATAAGTGTATTTTCTGTCTAATATCATTTAGCTCTAGAGATTCATGGATACGAAACTTTTTTTGGGATTTTTCTAATCTTATCTAGATCTTCTTGTCAACCTAATATGAATTCAAACGACTAATATTAGTTCGGATAGGTTCCTCGTGAGCATACTCGAAAAATTGCATGATTTTCTTTAACTAGAACTTTCTTGTTATGAATACTGGTGACAATCAGAGGTACACAATATTTTTCTAGTATATGTAGAAGAAAACTTCAACTCAATGAAAAGTACGATGGTTGAGAAACGGGAGCGATTTTTCAATTTTTTTTTTGTTAAAAAACAGTGAATTCATTAAAAGAAAACCAGCTTTCAATGACCTTTTAAGTGACATGTAGAACTCATTTTCACCATTATGAAATGACATAAAAAATGTCAATCTCTATATGTTCTCCATACAAATGTGCTGGAAGACAATTCTTTTCTTTTTTTATTGGTTAATAGGAAATGTTCTTCTCTTATTTCTCATAGTTGTGTGTAAAATGATATGAGAAAAGGTGTGACTACAAAAGTGAACTCGCACTTCTCCATAACGTGATAAAACCAAGTATTAATCGCAATATCTCTTCGATAAATACGCCTAGAAACGAGAATTCTTTTGTCAGTTGATAGATGTTTTTTTTTTCTCTCCCGATTGAAATTTATATAATTTACTTTTATCACGCATGTATAAATAAACGGATGCGAAAAGAAAACGAAGCACTCGCATAATACTTTAACAATTTCAATATCAGTTCGTCAAAATGTTTTTGCTAAAATGATACTTAATTCTTATTTTACGAGATCGTTTTAAACAAAATACAATCAATTAATGTCTTATGAGAACTTTTGATAAGGTTACAAAGTAGCATGCTAACTGTCATCTCTAAAGTCGTTTTTTTATGAGCCTATATAAAAATCTTTATTTTATTGTGAAAAAAGTGTCCACAATTTGTATCGTTACTTTTGCATTGCATATTATTTACCTGTATAATCGTTCTTCTTCAATTACAGTTGATTGTACACTCAAATCGAGCAATATTAGATTCCTATATTCTAGAAAATATCTTACAATAAATTTTTTTTTTTGTTATGATAGCATGAATTGTCGACATGTTCAAGAGATGAATTAATTGTATGATTTTATTGATATCTTTTTAACATTCACATATAATTTTACGATAAAGAAGTTTTAATATCTATTAAAAAATAAATAAAAATAACGAATTCAAACAGCTATTCTTATGAGATTGCTTATCTAAATAAACAATATTTAGTGTGAAATGAAGTACGAATCAATAAAAATACAAATTATTTCCAGTACTTTAACAAACCATGAAGACAAAAATCATAGAATAAGTCAAAGCGTTTTTATCAATAATTGATTTTTGATAAATTAGTATTTTGATGCTTATCTATTGATGAAAATAAAATAATAAGAATAAAACATTATTAAGGATTGGTGCTAATTTTGATGAATAAAAAATGGATCTACTGACTAATGATGGTGAATTATATGAAAATGTCATGTTTGAAAAGTCTAAATGAGACTTACTTTTTGTTATATGATACTTGTTGACTTGAATAGTTGGCGATAAAATTAGTCATTCCATTTTTTTTCAAGGATTCTTTTCTTTTCTTTTCTTTTATGTCTTCATTAAAACAATGAAAAAATATAAAATAGATGGCGTTCTAATTTTCAATAGTTTTAAGTCTTTTTTAGGCTCAAACAACTATCAAAATTAAAAAAAAAATGCATTTTTTTAATTAAAATTATTAACTCTATTTCATGAGTATTGCAAATAATTTATAAAAGATCAAATTATTAACTTCTTGGTAGTAGATGGCGTTATCTGCTAGAATGTGACACGTAATCACTCTCAATTAATGACTACAAATATTTAGTTCAAATATACCAGCACGAGATGATAAATATGATTCTACATATTCGTGACTAGCTGAAATTATTTTATATTAGGTTTGTGACAAATCGTAGTTCTATGAACCTGTTCTTTCTCATATGTAATGATAATCGTAACATAGGAATTCTATTCAGTAACTGTTCCAGTCATCAAAAGAGAACAGGTTCATAGAAGTGAAAGTTATCAAAAGCCAAGAGCTAGTCTGTTTGAATAGTTCAACTCGCTTTACTAAATAATTTCTTGTCAGTTCCAGTTTCTCGATCGACGTACTATCATAAGTCTATCTAATATATAGTACTGAGAAATCGTAAATAATTCTGTTTGAAGTTATGAAGTTTGTAAATGAAATTTTAATAATTTTATTATTGTAATTTAGATAAAAATAAAATTCTTTAAAGTCGTTTTGACAATCATGAATTAATCTAACATTTTTCTACATTGATTTTTTATTATATATAAATTATTTGTGATCTAAAATGTAGCATAATTTTTTTTCATGAACATTAATATTTATTAAAATATTTTTTAATATTTTGTAGAAATAAACAAATACATTGAAAAATTTAAAAAAAAAATATATCTTATTAGTAAATGTTTACAATACTACACAGCATCCTTTTTCGGCTTCATGACATTGCGGACAAAATCCATAGCCTGGTCCACGTGGATTATAACATTGCAAACAGATAATTTTTTGACATCGATAACATTTATGATCACCGACAACTGTTGGATGATATGCACATGTTAATACATTGATATTATTTGATGCTGTTTGATAAACAGTTGAATTTGGAGCATCCATTGCTTATTCAAAAATTTCTCTAGTCTAAAGTGAGTTCTATGATATTTTAAGTCAAATATTTATAACGTTAACTCATGAAAAGATAAAGACAAAAGAACATGACTCAACAATGTGTGTAGATTGTGAAATTTGTGCTAGTTTTTCTTAATCGATTACACTGTGATACTGTAATAAAATCATTAAAAGACTCAATTAGATTAGGTATAAATTAGCGTTGTCTTAACAAAATGTGAAACATGAACAAAGATTATGGTGAATATAAGGTTATAACTTTCTAGAAACAGCATGATCTTGACCATAGTTTATCATCATATTTTATCATTATTATGTGAAGTGTATATGAATTACAAATATAGACTTAATAAAAGTTCTAGATGTTTTATGATGAAATTATTTTGCATCAATAGCATCTAATTAAATGCTGAAGAGATTTTTCATACACATTGCACAAAAATTGAACGAGAATGTCAAGAATTATCGAAAAAAACTATTAAGGGTACCCCCCCCCTCTTTTTTGACCATTTCTAGATCTCGAAGATGGTAAGGCCGATCGAAATGAAACTTTTACCACAAATAGAACACCTAAAATGACGAGACACGTGTTCGAGGAAAAAATTCTCTAAGGCGGTTTTCATGGTGTTTTATGAGAAACCTTGGTGTACCATAGGATCTCATCTTGCCAAGCACAATCCCTTTCTAACTTCGTCCG
>CAJNSZ010000572.1:0-37270 GCA_905329745.1 Rotaria sp. Silwood2
TTGTTTTAATTTATAATAATTTGAACCTCTGGATTAAAGCTTCTTGATTAATAAGGAACAATTTTTGTCATAGAAGTATTCAAAAATTTTCAACTTTTGATAGTGAAAAAGTTTATTTAGTAATTTTTTTAAAATTTATCTCGTTCTACGCTGAGTGTTCTTATTAGGAACATTTTTCAGCTTACTGTTTTTATTAGGGCCAGCGCTCCTAATAAGAACAAATTCATTTCTTCGTAAATAACCGCTAATTGCTTTTTTATTTTTTGAGATAGTAAAGTGTTTTTTGCATCATTCAATTCAAAAAACAATTCTACACTCAAAAATATAAAAAAAATATGTTTTTTTTTTCATATAAAATTGCTGGATGAAAAAATAAATTCTTCGCACAGTCAAGATAGCTGTTCTTATTAGGAACATTGGCTATATATTTGTAGAAAAAAAACAAGAATCAGTCTCCCAGCAATTATGTATTTCAATAAAATAGAAACCACCTTGAGTATCATCGATTGTTGGAAGAAACGTTAGAGAATCATTTGTTTTTGCCATCATCATCGCTATCTTCACTGTCGCTTCGTTCATCCTTCACCTGCAATAAATCGAAAAGAAAAAATAATAGCAATATCAAGTTTCGTTTTTAAATTCCTTCTCATCCAAGTGAATGAAAATTATCGTTTTCTCTCCTATTCTAACTTCCATGTCCATATATTATCTCATAGTCTCAAATTTAGATGAACATTAGAAGAAGATTGATCATCGTACCTCGCCACTCTTCAATGCATTGATAGCTACTTTACAGATGAAATAGAACCAGAAATAGTGAAGAATATAAAGAACCGACAGTAGTCCATTGAAAACATAATAAGCTGGAGGACATGGTTGAATAATAGATACTCCTTCGAATAACGTCGTGTAGAGTATTCTAAAAGAGAGTGCAAATGATTAATGGAGTGAATGTATAATTTAGTTGACTTACTTATACGGATAATAGCAGATCCTAGTAACAAACCAGACGATGGCAAACATCATAAACATATTGTCACTGATCCGTTTTGATCGTGTGTAGACGCCCATTTTGGCGCCCTATTAAAAAACGCAATCGATTAGACGAGAAAAAAGAAAGATATTTATTTGACAAAATACAAACCTCGAGCCAATAGTCAGCACAGTCATGTATGACAAGTACTAGTGAACCGACACGTACATAATTCGCAATATACGAAAAAGACAAAAGCATTATAGTAGCTACGTGATGAAGAAACATTTGCCAAAAGTCCTATCAAGAAAAAAAAACGCTCAAGAAAATATATTTTCTATTACAAAAAGAAACAACGATTTTGGTACTTATATACCTTTCGTTTAACGTCGACAAATTGTGAAAATAAAAGGGACCAGTAGAAAGCCAGTTCAATCATGTAGTACCAAAAGATGTCTTCTGTGAGAGGTTGATTAGGATAACCTAACCAACAATGACGTGTATCCCAGTTCCATGATTTCTTAAAATAAAAAGAGTTAACAGACATATATACATCTATATGCTTACATTTAGAAGTATGACAACTCCGTAAATGAATACAATTAGATAAAAAGTAAAACGCCAACAGGATTCACTAAATTTAGCTAATGGACTAATACGTGAATAACGAACTGTTGACACTGATGAACCACTATCATTACTGTCTACTTGTTCTCGTTTATATGTTTGATTTGCATCTATTGGTGTAGAATGACTTGATACTGTTGTTGCAGTAGTTTTCATATCTCTTGTTGTATTTCTTTTAACTCTATCTTGAATACCAAGTGATCGACCAATCGGTTTAGCTATATATCTAACAAGTAAAGAAAGTATCGATATAATATGCGAGTTAGAATAATATGGTTTTCTTTTTACCTCTCGAAAACCATTCGTACCACAGAAATTATAGCGGCCAAAGGATAAACATAGAGAAGATCATTTGGATTTGTCAACTTGATATTTTCCTCTCTTTCGATTCGAGCAAAATCCTGCCAAGTTGTATTGCCTGCTAACCAAAATCGCTCGTAAAGAATGAACGACGACAATGTATTCATTTGAAATAGAATAACTTATTTTCTTTTTAGAGAAAAAAATATAACATCATACCAATGTGTCTTATGAAGTCATTATCTAACATGAAGACACACAGAAAGAAAAATAGATAACAGAGATAATAAGCAACATGAATGTCATAAACGTTTTGTCCTTCGTTAATATTATATGTGCAAAAGAAAAAAGAAAACGAAGCGAAGCAATGATAAAGATAGCAAAGGCAAAAAGAAGAATGCAAAAAACGTGAACAGAATATTTATTTATTAGTGTAGTTATCTTCTCTTCTTTTCTATATTCCTAACTTGATATAATGAGGGTTCAATGTCTAAATAAAGGCAGTATGCGTAATTCTTTGTGTTTGAATTTTTGAAGTTCAAGCATTTACGAGATAGACGAGTAGTGGTTCAAGGAAGACACACCTGAGGGTGTGGGTGTGGGTGTGGGTATGTAATAGTTACCACGATACCTTAGTTATTTCGATGTTTCTGACTTAATCTTACCAAGTGGCCTAAGTACCAGTATAATTGGATTCAAAAACTAGTTTAAATCCATATATGATACTTCAAATCTACTAAAAGCAAATTTTTTAGTAGATTCACCTACAGTAAAGTGGGTGTGTAATAGTTACCACGATAATTTAGTTATTTCGATGTTTCTGACTCAATCTTATGAAGTGGCCAAAGTCCTAGTAGAATAGATCCAAAATTTATAAAAATTATGAATCACTGCATAGAACTATATCTACTTATGGGTGTGGGCGTGGGTGTCCGGTGGGGATGTGGGGTGTGGGTGTGGGTGTGTGGTGGGGATGTGGGGTGTGGGGTATGGGTGTGGGGGTCGGTCTCGAACTGTGCCCTTCCTCGTACCCCCCCCGNAATTTCTTTATGATATATTCATTTTATTACTCTCTTGTACTGATCGAACTGTCAAGTTTCCTAAATATAACATGTATGTGAAATTTTGTGAGTTGAATAAATGAATAAAGAATTTATTTATTTATTTTTGTGTTTTAGATGCGTCTATTCTGTTCAAATCTGCTTCGCTTACTTGATATGAAACTAATTTTCATAGGTATATAATCACTGCTTCAGCATACAGAATAACTACATACATGCTGCTGAAGATACGTTATCAACAAATAATTAAAAATTTTTGTGTTCGTTGAACCTTTTCATCATGCCTAAGGTTGTCTAAAAACTAACTCTTAGATAAATAAAATATGTGGAAACTTTGAAAATATATAGTTCAAAGGCTTTTAAGTTGAACAGAGAAAAAGAAAGAGGGTTGTTTTTCGAAAGGCATCCCCACTCAAACTAGAACCTGCTTTCATTTAATTCATTAACAGATGTACTTTTATCTATCATGCCCAAATACGGCACTCATTATGTCAGAAGAAAATATTTATTGCATTATTTTTAAGATCGAACTCCAATTCATCTATTCGATCGTAGGTGATTGTTTTGTTTTTAAGTTTGCAATGAAAATCAGAATATTTGCTATTTCATATATTCTCTTCTCGTCCCATTTTCGTCCTAGGAATATGGATTCTAATGGTTCTGTTGCCTTCTTCAATACTATGTTATAGGACGATCACGATACCAGACAAAGATGTTCTGTATTTATACGAACGATTACAAACTACAGAGCGGATGAGTGCAACTGATGCATTAAATACAATTATTGAATTAGAAAACTACTATACTGGTGTGAAAAATAGTCTCATTGGTGAACCATCGGAAATGGTTGATAAAGCATGGCATGCACATATATTAAATACACCAATGTATTTCAGTTTTTGTGAATCAAGCTTTGGTTATTATTTACATCATGTACCCTATTGGACAGCTGGTAGTGAGAATCAACAAATGCAGGCCATAGTTTCGTCTTCAGAGTTTCAAATACCAATGTATACGAAACTAAAGAACTTAGGAATTCAACATTTAAATGAAACCGTGTGGACACATAGAACCACTGAATTGAATCATAATATTGAGAAAAAGGATGAACTATGAGACTTGTGATAAGTGATTATACGTTAAGAATCTTCTTATCAAATACATCATTAAAAATGGCTCTAAACTTTTATTATTAATTAGAAAGACAAAAGCAATGTTATCATATAAGCTATGATGATTGCAATTTAAAACGAAAGATACCAGGCGTGTTGAGAGCTACAATTATCAATAGAACTAGCTTTAAACTCGATGGCCGATCTGCGACTGAGGTTTCTACTATTTGACAACGAAAGTAATGAGATGCGGCAAGCTAAAAAGATCAAAAACCAACTTTTAACTGTCGCGATAGGGTTTCGCATCTGTGCCTGTGATGCCCACTAACAAAAGACATTTTGATGAAGTTGTGACAATCAAATATGAACTTTCCTCTAGTTGAACCTGATGTAAGCATCGACTCTAGTAGTCAGAAATAAAAGTGACATTTACTGAACTCGAATGATGAAAAATTTTTCCTTGTGAACACTGAACAGATGTGTCACTCAGTTTGCCAATTTCAAACAAGACAGTCATCATCTGCTAAGCTGTAATCATGAAGTAATCAAGTTCACCATGATGGACGTGATTTCGCAGCCCTTTATGCAACGAGAGAGGCGAGGTCAGGTGTCCTCTGACGATAAAGTAAAAAGTTTTGTTTCACTCGGCGTGGCTATCAATCAGAAACAAGACAACGACATGAACAGTGCTCTAATGATGAAAAACTGGTGTACGAGTGTGGCTGAAGAAAAGATTCATATATGCAACCACAGTCTCAAGAGAAAATCACTTGGTGAATACATGGTATATGAAACCATGTCTGTATAAGTTAAATCTAATCCAATACTACCTAGTCATTTGAACATATTTGACGGTTGTAATGAAACAAATTCTAATTCATATCGAATTGAAATTGGTGATCAATTAGAAATTATATAAGAATTTGATTTTGATATTCTACGAAGAAAAGTCTCCGAGCGTAGGCTTCCATTTTTGATCGGCTTTACGTCATTTTATAGAAATCAATGAGCTGCTCTTGATGGTATAATGCGTTCTTCTTCATAGACTCTATTCGAAGAATTAGATTGATCTCAACTTCAGGAAAATAATTGTAAATTGTTATTTCGGAAATTTTAAGTTACAAATTAGTTTACTATTCACGATTGAAAATTTTAATACTGAATGTGTCTTTATTAACTGCACTAAGTACAAAACTCAATTATTCGTTTTTTAAAACTGATCATGATTCTCTGGAAAATGCTTTTTAAATATGTAGTAAATATATCCCGTTTTCAATACTCTGTATTCGATCTAATTATAATTGAATGCGTGGTTGTATCGATGGATCTTCACTTTATCCATCCTGACATCCATATGTACAACCATCTAATTTCAGAAATTAGTAAATAAATTCAGTATTCACTAAGTACTCCCATATAATAATTTATTATTTTTCAAAGTTACTGGGATTCCTATCTACTAAGGATAAATATATCATACTATTTTGTTGGAAGTAAATGAGATTCAAATCCTCAATTCATATGAATTTTAAGAAATCACTGGAAAATTTCCAGAATTAGTGAAAATTCTTATATTTTCAGGAATCGGTCTATAAAGACTTATAGCTTCATTTATAAGTTTCAATGTTAAAGAAATTTTTATAATTTACTTAGAATTTCTTTCCTATGAATTCGTAATAACTATAGTTTCCTAGCAATGATCTACTTCTGTGTTAGCAATTTTAAAAATTGCCTTTCTCGCAAAATGGAACACTTTTACAAATACTTGATTTCAACGATTTTCCAATTCATCCATCATTCAATTTCATACTTTTTCAACTGCTAAAATTTGTCATCAACACACTATTCTTTACCAATGTATCACATTATATTTCTATTTATTCGGTAAATTAAAAAATAGAAGTGATAGAGAAAAGAATTGATGTTCATGTATCAGTTGAATTCAATGATGACTCCCACATGTCTGGGCATGATAGTCAATACTTGAATATATCCGCCTGCATTGACTTCAGGGCCACAATCACCGAATATTACTTGTTGCAGCATGCGAGCTAGAATTACTTTGAGTTCAAATCGAGCCAAATCTTGTCCAAGACATACACGATGACCACCTCCAAATGGTAGAAATGCATATGGATGATAATTTTTATCTTCATTAAGAAATCTTTCTGGATAGAACAAATCAGGATCGATTTTTCAATGACGAGTATCTCGAGCAAGAGCAGATGTTGGAAGAAGCACTTGATTACCTTTGTACAGTTGAGTACCGTTTTTGGATAAATAGTTGTCAATGATCAATGTACGACTTGTTCCATCAATTGTTGGAGAAAAACGAAGTACTTCATTGATAAAGCAATCCAAATATATAAGTGAGTCGAGACGGTCCGATGATAAATATTCACTACAGTAATACTCCATCAGCTCTCCCTTGATCTTCTTTGTTGGACTTGTGGATGTTTACTTAGCTGATAAATAGATCATACAAGAGCAGTAGACGTCATTTTCATAGCCAGCAATCATAAACATGAGCATCTCATCAAAAAATTCCTTTCCTGATAAACCTGTTCACAGAAGAACGTTAGAAGTAAAAGAACAAAACTTCAAGATAAACTATAGTCATAGTTCAATTCGAAAACATATTCTATGAAGTCGATTCTTAAATTACGCAAGTATGGGAAAAATTACATAAAATGTATTGATGAAGACGACATTTTTTTATTCATATTTGTTAGATAAAATTCAATCTGACTCGTTGAAAACGATTGATCATTTCTATGTTCTCTTCGGTCTTCGCGGTTAAGGTATTTCGAATGAGTTGGCCTGTTTTATATGTCGAATTGTATACATAGTGTAGTTTGATCTAATAAACTGCAAATAAATACATAAAAACTCTTGTATCAAGCTAATAACAACGTAGTTTTCAATACTCAGTTTACCGACGTTAATATAAATCGAAAACAATACTGCAAACAAGAAGCTTCAACTTTTTTATTAATACATGTTCGAACAATCTTATTATCGTAAATTAGCTTTTCAAATACTAGAAAAACACTGTTGGATGAGACACATGTCACACATTTTCAACTGATTATCGTCGGCTTTCACGACTTTTGCAGTCAAGGGCATGAGGAAGAAGCACATACACTTTCACATCTACCTTAAGCTATAGTGTCTCTCTTGATAACCAGCTTGTTGGCGCATTCAACACTGAGTTGGAGAAACTAGTTTTCTTGTCTTCTCGAAGATTCAAATTCTAAAATCCTGGTGTATATGTTAACATTTTGAGATGAACCATGTAAAAACAATTAGAGATAAAATCAGATGAAAATCATACACCTTTCAATCGGTTTTCAATCAAAAATAACCAAAAAAATCAAAATTTCATAGATTATTTCGATTATAATTGATTAAAATTTGATGAAAAAAATCAATTATAACTGATGCAAAACGATGAAAGTCAGCTGCAGATGTATCACGAACAGAAATTATTTATAATCGATGTTTTTCGTGAATTTTTAATCGACTACAATCGAAATTCATCAAAATAATCTATGAAATTTTGATTTTTTTTTTTTGGTTATTTTAAATTAAAAACTGATTAAAAAGGCGTATGATTTTAATCTGATTATACCCTAATTTTTAAAATGAGGTGTCTCATTTGCTCAGAGGTCACACACCGTCCCGACCCTCCCCCCCCCCCCTTCCTCCTCATAGATAATGGTTTTCTAGTGATTTCCATATGATATAGTCGCTCAAAAGCTCGATAAAGACAATTTAATCATGCATCAACCGATGCGAAATTTGGTGAACTGCAAGAGAATCTGATTTTCTCTTGCAAATTGAGTGGAACTTCTTCACTCGTCTCGCATACAAGTCATTTAGACTCAGAGATACTGTTAAATTTCTTGAAATGACTCAACAGTAACACTATGCGAAACGAAATGACTGAGAATCGATAGAAAACTAGTATCTGTTTTGGATAAAAATACTGTGAGTATATTCTTTAAATGGATCATTACAGCAGGAACTAAAAGTTTCATTCTATGTTCCTATGCAGAAAGTTTCAAAATACAAGTTGTTAAGTTTTCAATTTTCATATATCTAACTTCAAATCAGACTGATCTCCAATACCTCATCCATTCCACGAAAATATTCTCGTTCCAAAAATATCAACTTTTCTCTTAAATCGCTGATTTAGCTGACCTTTTCTGAATAGACTGCTACGATGATTAATAGTCCGATAGCACAAAAAAACAAGTAAATTCAATACTGTCAACAACAAGAGCTATTTCGTGTCGATATTGACACCACGTCGAGCTATTGTAGACGAATTTTCTTTTGTGCTTCTTATATCAGTCTGATTGATACTTTTCAACAAGATTTATGAGTCACGTAGGAAACACGCAGTAAAAGGAGAAATTCCGATCAGCAATTCAATGATGGCGTCACTATCAACACGAAATAGCTCTTGTCGTTGAAACTGTACTGAATTAATTGTTTTGCACTTTCAGACTTCAAATTCACGTAGTGATATACCCTACAAATTTCAGCTCGATCAACGACCCGAGAAAAAATTTTAATTTGGTACTACGATAATTTGAATCTTAGGGTGATGAAGATGCACCCATTTCTCCGATAGATGGGCATAAGCAATCATTTCGCTGCAACTCCAGAAAAATGAAATTTATCAATTGCCAACAATTATTTCCTACCTCCTCCTTCCATCCACTTTAATCGTCAAAAGTTTCGCAATATTTTCTGCGTGTGATCTTTTCGACTAAATGACATATTCTCTCGTTGTGCTAGTGAATAAGGGTTTTCAGTCATTTCTTGCCCGACCATCTTATTGAGATATCGTTCGACGATTGCCTATGCTCGTTAATGTCGAGAACACCATTTCAAATAGATAATTGAAACGATTCTAGGTGTATATACAATCATTCTAAATATACTCATGATATGTCGTAGAGCTGTAGTTAGTTCATTCTTAGTTCCTGAATTATTGTTATCATGTGTCTCCAAATCATAATCAAAAGCAGTTAGTTCAAGGATTTTAATTAGAAGATTTTGACACTGCTCGATAATATCCATATGCACCTGTCCAGATGATCTACCACACCATCTATCTAATAGTTTGTCAGTACCGTCAATAACTATATTTATATTCGAAACAACTTTGCTACGACGAAATAGTGGCATTGTAAGCGCACCATGCCACTTGAATTTGGCACCTATATATCATAATAAAAAACTATTTGTCACAACTGGAAAAAGAAACCATACCTATGTTGCAAATGATACTATTAGGAACCAAAATGTTGAATTTTTCTACAAATATCTCTCCTTGGTCATATATATTTCGATGTGCAAAAATGTATTGGATATCATCAATATTATGTACGACAACGAAAGGAGTAAAGCCAAGCTAATATTGATAAATATCACCAAAACGTTCATTGAATGATATATAGACTTCAGACGATGGTTTTTTACCAAATAATAAACCTGATTGAATCAAATCTCCAAAAAATACATTTGATGATAAACCAGGTACCGGACCACGAAGCGTAAAATATTTGAGTTTAACATATATGAGCAATAAGATGACGAAAAAAAGAAATAGGAAACCAATCATTTTCGAACTGCCTACAGTAAGAAATACATGATGTGAGTATATAATGATGATGCATTACATGTATGCTATATCATTTTATGAGAAATTTCAAACTCAACATTTCAATACAAATTTATTTCCCTGAATGAAAAATGAAGAAAAAATTATAAAAAATATTAACAACATGAAACATTTTCTAGTTTCGGCATATGTATTGTAGCAACGATTACATCGGTTTTTTTTTAAACAAAGATCTTTCAATCTACTTTCTTGTTTTGTCATGTTAAACATATGAAATAGACAAATCATAGCATTGGTAATCGAAAATATAATTGATTTCACTAGTCGATGATCGTTATTTCTTCTTTCGTTTTTAAATACATTCAATTTCAATCGACTGTACACTTTATATTTAATGATTACATAATCTTAAGAAAAAAAAGAGCAGTCCTTTTGTATTCTACGAGTTCAAATGCTTACACACTCGAGTATGTCATAATTAAATGATTCTACATAATCGAACATTCATCAATTATTTCTATATAAGATTTCATTAATTTTTCATTAAATATTAATTCTCGTCATGTTTAACATCCTATTCAAAACCAAAATTCTGTTTGGCTTTGTTTTTCAGAATAATTATTTAACTTAAACTAAGAATATGATTTTCTCCTTCGTTATATTTAATAGCATCTTTCAATGGAATTCAACCTCACATAGTTTCAGCTGTTCGAGCAAGATATTTCATATTCATTTAATTATTTAAATCAATAAAATCATTAACAAGAGAATAATCACTTGACGTACAATACATGGTATATGAAACTATATCTGCATAAGTTAAATCTAATCCAATACTACATAGTCATTAACACATATTCGATGGTTGTAATAAATCAGAAACAATACAAAAATTTGATTTATAATTTGTTTTTAATTTTTATCAGAATGAGTTAGAATAGAGGTTTCTTCTACAGTTTTAATACTTCAATTCACGTTTTTTAGATTTTAAAATGCATATCATCAACACGTAATTCATAAATCTTATTACTAAAAAAAACAAATAATAAAATTCTTTTTTATATTGAATATTTTTATTATCTTATATCCATAACAAATCCAATTTGAACAAAATTAGATTCATATAATGATTAATTAAATTTGTTTTATCGTGAAATGATTTTATATTTTATATTTCAAATATTCGTTTAACAAGTGAAATATGCAATGTATGTTTAACAAAGATTTTATCTTTAGTAGCTAATTCGATTGTTCTTTTTCTTTCATTGAAAGTAATTTATTGTTAAAGTGCGTCGAAATAGTTTCATTTCATCAATACCATTATCAATGATAGTTAAATTGTTATAAGATAAATTTTAATGATAATTATTATCATTAAGATATTGATATATATTATTCATTGTCTTTATAGATCATATTTTATTTTCATCAATATCGAAATGATTTTCACATATTGTGTTAGTTTGTTTCGATGTTAAATATTAACATTCATGATTCAATCATTAATATTGTTTAAACAAATAAAATCTATTTTTATTTGAAAAAGAACTACCGTCATTTGTCTTTTTTTATACAAATAAAAACAATCAATTAGCATTTTTTTGAAGAAATTTTTAAGATTCAATTAACAGCATTATTTTTCTTTTGAAATTGTTCAAAAATCGTGTTTAGACTTATTCGCTTCAGAATTTCAAATGAAAGTTTTGAATATACGTTCTTCACCATATACTATCTTTAAAGAATTAGGTCGATAGCAAATTCAAAAAAAATGACTGTAGGTTATTATTTCGGAAATTATATTTTATTTTTTTGTAGAACTCAACTACTCTTTTCAAAACTATGCAGGTAATTGAAACATGATCAACACGTATTTTGCAATATATATCCTATATCGGTCAACATATGAATGTGAAATAGATAAATTCCATATATCCTCATTATTGATTGGTATATATAAAGTATAGACTTTGTTAAGATATGATAGTATGGATGTTAGAGTCAATTAATGATATATTCAGTGTTAAAGTATTCAATCTTGAGAGATCAAATGATAGTCTATAAGACAGAATGCAATATGCCATTGTAATCAGTTCATTGAGTTTTACAAACTGACATAAAACAAGTCGAAAATGAAAACTCACATTTAGAGATGTTTGCTCGTTAGTGAGATTAAGAAAAATTTAAAAGCATTTGTGTTCATAGTTTTCGATTTTCGAGATATAGTTCATGTTATAACGAAACAAAAACGGTTTTTCTCTAAGCTTGTTTCTATGCAATGAAGAGAGATGTTGAACTTTTGGTTTAATCTTTTGTTTATGTTGTTCGAAGTTGTTATGTTTGTGTCATATCTGGTTTAATTATTGCATAAGCATTAAAAAAATGCTAAAGATTAAATTGTTCATTATTACAGATTTGAAATTTCATAATTTAGTATATGATTTTTTTTTTACCATAATATTTTACTCTATTTGAGATTTTGTTGGTCTCACTAACAAGTAATTATAGCGAAACTCAAGATCAGAAACTGAGGATATTTTTCTGGTTAGATATGCCATGAATTTGAACATTAATTGCTTTTTTTTCAAAAGTTCATTCTTATTATTTCTTCCTATTGGATAAAATTCTTGTTATTTCCCTTGATGTTCTTTTTATTCATTGGTTTAAATATAATGGACAATATTTATATTCAATTGCATATTTGATCAGCATTTTTTTCTTTTTCTCCTCCTCCACTTAGCTCACACACTTTATTTGCTGTTCATAAAGCACATAGTCAATTACGCGTTCACATCGTTTTATTGACAAAACGCTCAATAATCTTCTTCTGTTCACTTTTGTATATGCCGATCATTTCGCTGTAAGAGAAAAAAGATGTGTAAGTAGACATTTTTATCATGTTTCATTCTTTTATCTGATATTCGACACATCGATCTATAGTTTTTTATTTTTTTATTATGAAAAATAGATTTTAATTTCTATGAGAAAAATTTATTTCATCAAAGTTATGATTTAAGTGGATCATCTCATTCATTATAACAATAGAAAGTTTCCAAAACAACATATTTGATTATGTTTTTTTTTACGTATAAATAAGTTCTATAAATATATAGTACCTGAGAGCGGCTTCTACTCTGCAAAATGACTTAAGAATGAGAAGTTTTGGTTAATCCACTAAAAAATGGTAGAGTTGTGACGGAGGATCATGTTGTTGCGCTGAAAAATGGAAAATCAGAGAAATAAAATTTATAAAAGCCTTTACTGTATTTCAATATTTTGCAAAAAATTGACTGCTTTGTATAGAACTATACTCTCTATTTGTCAATACTTGAGGTAAGATGAGTTTGTTTCTTGTTAGAGAAATCAGAACAAACTTTTTAAAATAAAAGTGTGATCAGATTCATCATCTCATCTTCATTCACATCTGTTATAAGTTAAAATCGATCTATGAAATGATACGTTCTTTATATAATTGATATTAATGAAGATGATGATCGTTGTTTATTATGAAGAATGAGTTGACAATAAGAATAGTGCTGAATTTCGCACGAAAACAAATGTGTCTTATCACACAGTAACACAAATGTTGTATCGCTTTGTGAAAAGCATTTATAAAAACATGTCTGCTACGTTAGATGCGCGTATATGTAGATAATTGTTATTACATTCCACTTTTAAAAAAGTGACATAATTGTTGTTGAAAGATCGTATTAAAACACCGAACATTCTACTTTAAACGAGCGGATCATCTTCACTTGACTTTCTTTATTTTATTTTGGATCAAAATAAAGAAGTGTTCGCGATTGTCAGCTTTCTCACAGATGAGCTTTGGTTGTATATATATATATATATGCGAGAGATTTAACATGATGATGTCATTTCATAGAACTAAAAACACAAGCCGCAAAATGATGCGGTATCTTAAAAGTAAATTAAAGAAATGATCAACAGGTGTTATTTATGTAATAGAAAATTTGTCACCTTATGAGAACATAATCGAATGATGACAATAAGGTTTGAAGCCATTTCAATTAGATCAATTTAAGAATTATTGTTCTAAACATTTTGTCTTGCTGATTTAAAAGAAAAGCTCAATATATGTTTTTTTGAAAATTTAGATAAAATTAATACATTGATGTCTACTTCGTCATCAACTAATCGTCGTCATATATCTGTATGTTCTGTATGTGGTGATAAAGCAAGTGGAAAACATTATGGAGTGATGAGTTGTGATGGTTGTCGAGGATTTTTTAAGCGAAGTGTTCGGTAAATCTTTTCTTTCTTTTTTCTTTTGTTTGTTATTTGTTAGAATTATTTTTTTAATTAAAGACGTAAAATAGAATATAAATGTAAAGGTGATTCAACTTGTCAAGTCGATGTTAATCGACGAAATCAATGTCAAGCATGTCGATTTCAACGTTGTCTAGCAATGAAAATGAAACCTAGTGGTGAGAATTATTGACATCTGTATGAATGAGAAGAACAGGATAGAGTTATTTACTCATCATCATACTTAAGAAAAAAGAAAAAGAAGAAGCTTTTGAAGTGTATTTAATAGTAATGAAAAACGTGCTTATATTTTTAGCTGTACAAAATGAACGAGCACCACGTCATGCAACTAAACGAGCATTGCCTCTTCCTCCTCCTCCACCACCACCACCACCACCTCCTCCTTCTATTTCACTTCCTCGAATGCAATGTTGGACACCACCAACAGCTGCAGGGTATGTAAACGAGTCACCACAAGTGACAATGCCATTTGGCTTTCGAAATTTAGCCATTAATAAGTAAGTCAAGTTTATTTATTTATTTTTATCAAAAGAGGTAAGTATAGTTGTTTGGTCTCAAAGTCTGGTTTATTTTTTGTTTGCCATAAAAAAAAAGCTATTAACAAATGGAAATAATGATTCATCTTATCTATCCGTGACACTTGTCTTATCTTGATTTTTTTTCGATATCATTGTGACGTATTTCTCATATTTTCTTATAACGGATGCGACAGAGGAAATTGTCAAGTTTTTGAGAGGCTTTTTTCTCAAGTTAGGCTCGATTAGAAATTAATTTTATGCAAATTTTATTTCTATATTTTGTTATTATAGCATCAAAGGTGTTGGATAAAATTCTCTAGTTCCTAAAATCAGAACGAAACTTTCTAAGTCAGCCGAATTTGAGAAAATAGTCTATCAACAGCTAGCAATTCTCGCTGCCGCATCTGTTACATAGTAGATATCGTTAGCCAATAGTAATTCAATTAATTTCTCTTATTCGTGTAGTTGTAAAGAGAAATTATAGATTGATTTACAAACTCAATATTCCTTAACGATGGCATTGAGCATAACGACACTATCAGATGAGATGATTAGAAAAAGAAGTATACTTACTAGAACCTGTCGGATTGATCTTGGATCTAACGGACTCTAATATTTACTCAAATATAGCTGGGACAAGATATTAACGATGATCCTATATAAAAGGAACCTATACATCATATAGAAGAATGTAATGAATTATTGAGAAATCAACAAAACAAAGATGAAGATATTGATATCAATATGAAGGAAGGCGATAACATTGAGCAAAAATATCGCGAATGGTACTTCAGGACTTATTAGACATGAAGGATGTTATTCTTCTGTATAAATCCATTATTACCTATATCAAATATATAAATTTGAAAAGTTAATGTCACACATATTTTCTTTCAATAGCTTCATGATCTATTAATCATATTATACCATTGTATAATCTATAGTGTTCTCTATCAATCATCCAAGTAAGATAGTAAAATAATAAGAATTCATTTCAAGAGAAATAATTCCTCAACTGGAGTTTGAGACCAAAGAACTATAACAATTTCGATCTTTTTATTTTAGTATCTATATAGATTTTATATTTGAATTAATCCTAGGACAATATCATAGAAATCAAATCAAAATATTTTATTTTATTTTTTTCTTTGTATTTAGTACTTCATCTCCATTATGGTCTCGAATGATTTTTCCACAACAACAACAAAAATTTAATTCATCATTGGATTCAACACAACAAACTATATCGGATTTTTCTAATACTGATGAAACACATTTATCACTTGGTATGTTTTATAAATATAAAAAAGAACTTTTTTTTTTGAATTTTCTAGAAATTGAAAATTGTTTTTGTTTTTAGATATTAGCAATGATGAAATTATATGTGAAACAGCTTCATTTATTTTACTTGAATCAATTCGATGGTTATATTTAGTGCCTTCATTTAAAGATTTAAATGAATATGATCAATATTTATTAATTGAACAATCATGGTCAATTATATTCTTATTAACATCAGCTGAAATGAAGAAATTTATTGATCAAAGTAAATTTTTAAGGTTTTTAAAAAATTTTTCTAATCAACTTATTCGTTTTTCTAGATGATAATGAATCATTTGATGAAGAAAATCAATATTTATTATTTCAATCAATTGTTAAAGATTTAATTTTACATTCAATTGATCAAACAGAATATACATTACTTAAATTAATTATTATTTTTAGTATTCGTAAGTTAATGTTTTTATTTAATTCTTTTTTTTTCCCTTTATTTAAATATTTAATATTTTAGCAACAAATTATGAATTAAATGAACGATTTATAATTGATAAATATCGAAAAGATGCTTTATTTATGTTAAATGAATATACAAGAAATTCAAAATATCGTCGTTTAGCTGAACTTTTAATGTTATTATCACATATTCAAGAAACAATGTCAACAATCTATTTAGATAAAATATTCTTCCGACATTTAATTAATCGAATATCAATGCAAAATTTATTACGTAATATTATTCGACATATTCGAGCATTTTCCCGATAAGAATAAACACAAGAGATATTATATAGATAAACTTTGTGTGCATAAAAATATATATTTTTTTTAAATGAAATCAATAATGTATCAATCATATATTTTGTTTGTCAAATAATCTTATGCTGTACACTTAAATAAAATATTATTATCTCGAATTAAAACTAAAGGATTGATAAAAAGAAAACAAGAAATTATCTTCACTGCTGAATAATCATGAAAACTTGATGATTACTATGGAGAGAAATAAATATAATTTTTCGGAAGCTAGAGTTAGAATCAATCGATGGTACTTTATGTAAGATATGGTACACCATTGATAGATTATCTGAAAACTCACAAAGAAATGTTCTTAACTGTTCAATCGCTTGTGACGATTGCTATTCATTTGATCATGATGAGTTGTAAAAAAAGTCGTTTTAACTCGAAATTCGATTCTCTATGTTCTACGCAATTCTATGCTCATTGGGTAAAAATGAAGACCGGAATACGAAAAATAAATCAGCCTTTTTGTTTGCTAAGCATTATGACCGATTGAATGACGAAAAGTCATTGAACAGTTGGAAATTTTTGTTTGTCGGTCGAAAAATTCCATATTCAGCTTTCGATGAAGATTGAAGTTTGATGTAGTGAAGTATAAAATCAATATTTAGAAACTTTTTCAAAGATTTAAAACACGAAAATTCTTTATGATTATGTTCCTCTCAAGAATATTGACATATTTCGATCTTGCTTGTTACGTTTCATCATGTAATATTAAAGATTTCTTAGAAAATTATGAAATATATGTCGAACATAAAGAATTCTACGAATGTAGTTAAATAAAAAAACAACATTTCAAAATTGCTTTTTGCAAAAGTTTCACATGATCAAAGCTGAAATTAGCAGTCGGAACTTCGTTGAGTGCCGAGATGTCGAAAATGAGTACCCGATCGAATAACAGTTTTCGATTGCTCGGAATCTAATGCCTGTTGACGGGCTCGAAATTAGAACAGAACGAGCAAAGAATATATATTTCAAATTTTCGGCGACTCGTTACATTGTTCATGTTGCTTTTCAAAGTCTGCTTGGAGAATCAAAATGATTGCAACATCACATTTCTTCATAAAGCAATTGTAGAATCCGAATTTTTTTTCTTAAAAACTTTGAGAGTTCTAATGTCTCATTATATAGACAATAATAAAAGTTTTCTTGTTACGTTTACAGATTTTAGTCGATACATTTATCAGTAGCGGGGGACGGCGGCGGCGGCAGCTTAGCCGATCGTTTTAAACTTGTTGTAATGAGAAATCATATCATCGTGCAAGTCATCAAAAGTCTTCTTACTTCCAATTTTGTAGAGTATTCAGTGGCTCATCTTTTCAAAAAAAAAAAATTAAACTTTTATAAATAATAAAATCGCCATTATTCATTATTATTAATTGACACTTTCAAGTAAGAATTGACCTACAATTTTACATATTACAATCTATACAGAAAAATAGATTTTATTGTTTTTTGTAATTCATATTCAATAACGTGACAATGCCCGTGTGCTAAATTTACTTTAGATTTCTTCTTGAAGTTGTAGAACATGCATATTGATACAATACTTGATTATTTTCTTATTCAATATGTTTTTTAGTAATATAAAATCAATGTAGGATAGAACAAAAAAATCAATCATTTATTATTTACTAAGGAAAACTTTGAAATTAGAGAATATAATTTATTATGCAGTAAGACATTGGATTGCATATAAAAAACAACATTATTTAATAAGCATTATTTGATATAGAATATTGTATTTGATACAAATATGTGATTTTTCTGATGAAAATGAATATGATTTTTTTTCTTACTAAAAAACAGTCTATTTATTTTAGATGAAGACTTTTGTTTTTCGCCAGTTGTAACCTAAACAACAACAAAAAACAAATTGAAATTGATTGTCTCAAATCATATAAATAATAGCAAAAATTTCAATCTCTATATATTTATTATCGAAATAAATATTTTCATTAAGATGATGATTATTTCAATATTTATAATAATATTTATTTTTATTAATCCTGTTGATAATAGTCATTTTCGTGGAGGAATGATTAGTTGGCGACGAGCAACTAATCAAAAATCTATATTAAATACAATGAATACAATTATTATTGATCAACGATATGCATGGTCTAAAAGTGCTGCAGCTAGTGCATGTACAAGTTCAACAATTTTATCATTTGGATTGATCGGAGAAACTGTTGTATCTGCTCTTAAATGTAAATCATCTTTAGCTACATGTACAAATGCACAATATACAACTGATATTTCTACTTATGTTCCATGTACTGATTATAATACAGCTTTGGGAATGTCTTTTGGTTATAGTTCAACAACAGTAAATCTTACTGTATTATCGACAGGTATTGTGCTTGGATATGTTGTCACTGGTGCATGGCTTACATTACAATTAGGTAGTGGCGGTTGGAGTATGATGACATATATAAATATGAAACCACGTGTAGATAATGATTTAATTAATAGTTCCCCAACATCGAGTATATCATCGATAGTTTATGTACCTGCCAGTTCTAGTCTATCAACTTCAATTGATATACCAATGAATGATGTTGATGGAGATGATATTGAATGTCGTTTTGCAAAATCATCAAATATATTAGGTGGAATTACTGTTGATGAATGTAATGATGTTTGTAAATCATTAGCATTACCTGCATCAACACAATTAATATCAGGCAATAATACATGTACACTTATTGTTACTTTACCTTCAATTGGTTATTATGCAGTAGCTATTCAATTAGAAGATTTTATTGCAAGTACAACAACATCTCTTAGTTCTGTTCCATTACAATTTCTTCTTCTTGCATATGATGCTACAAATCCAACATCGACTTGCACAAATATACCTGTCATAACAAGTATTCCACCAGATTTACCATTACCGGGTGATACAATTACTGTTCAAGTAACGGTTCTTTATACAGCAATGGTTATTGCACAAAGTGGTTGTCAAAATGATACAGATACAAGTATAACAAATTTTATGACATCAAGTCCACCTGGAATGTTAAAATCAAATCTTCCATTTGCTTTAACATCTACATCTTATGCTATTAGTCTTACATGGACACCAACAATGGCTCAATTAGGTAAAACATATATGTTTTGTGCTGAAGCTGTTGATAGTAATTATTATTCATCGAATCAATATTGTTTCAATTTCTTTGTTGGTCCTAAAACAACGACAACAACTACAACGACAACAACAACATCAACTGAAATATCAACAACAACAACAACAACAACCACAACAACAACATCAACTGAAACAACAACAACAACATCAACAACAACACCAACTACAACATCGACTACAACATCATCAACCTCAACAAGCTCAACAACAATAACTTCAACAACAACAACTACAGTTACAACAACAACGTCGATAACTACGACATCTATCAGTATTGTATTTGATTTTATTTAATTAAACATTTAATTATGTTTCTTTAGTAACAACTGATGCACCATATAACTGTATTCCATTAGAAATCGCATTAGGTCTTGGACTTGGATTACCATTATTATTTTTATTAAGTTGTCTAGCATTATCTTATCTATGTCGATGTTGTCCTGATCCTTTACGGTAGATTTATTTTTTTCTTCTTTTGATCATAAATATAGAAATAAAAGTTTAATTTTAGATCGATTCTTCGATCTCGTTATGGTTATCAAGAAGATATGCATTGTAAATGTTGTCAACGATCAATTCTTAATGATGATTATCAAAAATTAAATGAATCAAAAGCAACAATACCTAAAGATATACGTCAATATCGACAACAATATTTGAACACCAATGATAATCGATTACCAAGTCCATCAACAGATTCATATTTAGAACGTGAATATATTTCATTACATAATTTATCTAGTTCAAGTTCGAGATCAACTTCATCTGCTCCAACACGAACAATAATAACTTCATTATGTTCACCTTCAATAAATATTCTTCCTACAGAAAATCTTTCACGTACTCCATCAGCATCTCATTCAAAACTAAGATATTCTAGTTCGATTTTATCACGACTTTATTCGAAACAAATTCAGCCACTGTAAAAATAAACTAAAAATTTATTCACATTATTATTTAATACATCTTTTACTATAGTGTATGTTATTCTTTTTTTGTGTTCATAGAATTATCAAAATTGAATTAAAATATAAAGTTTAATATTTCTAAAAGATTTTGATGAAGACTTATTAATTTTATTAAATTAAAAATAAATTTCTTTTTAAAATTTTCTACAAAATTATAGTCGTATATGATTTGATTTTATACTTGGAAGATTTTTCGTAAAATTATTTAAACGTTTTGAGACAATGAAAATTTGTTTTTCTTTTTTTTAATGATAGATCTATTTTGAAGACATAAATTTTTCTCATGCTAAATTTATTCTATGCTATACAATAGGATAGGATATAGTTAACGTGCAACTTCTACTCAGATAGTTCAGAAAACGGCATTTTGTCTTCTGACCCAATATGTATTTTTCAAAACTACCTTTTGCTGGAACTCACACATATTTCAGAAGAAAATTGGGGATGTAAACTTTCAGTTAAATTTTTCCAGCTTTTTTCTCTACTCTCTATTACAAACCTTAGTAACTGTGGTCAAAAGTTATTGAACATGGTTTATTAACAACTGATGACAACAGGTGTCAGACTCTTTTGCCAGAGTTCCTCAGCAATGACAAACAGATACTGAACGACATCAACGATAAGACTTTTACTCTGCCAGAGAATTCTAGAGCATTGCAAAGTCTTCCGAGAAATTTGAATGATCGAAATATGTTAGTGAATGTTTTGAATAGTACACTTTTTAATTTTTATGCATAGAAAAACTTTACATGCTAGATATCAAGGATGATGAATACATATGACCTGATCAAGTTATAACTTAGGGATATTATAAATATTAATATTTGTGAGCCTATCAATATATATAATAGTGTGTTGAGACTTACTGCTTGCAACATCGCAAATTTCCATGATATCTGTTTAGTAATAAATAACAAACGCTTGAATCTTTTCAAAACTAGGCCGTTTAATTTTCTCTTCAAATAAATTAGATCTGAAAAATCCTACTAAGTTTCTTAGATGATGTTCTACAAGTTCAAGTAAATGTTCGCTTGACAATGCAACATTTCGAGATGTGAGCCTATCCATTAATCAGCAGAGACAGCTGAGTCAATTTTAACTTTTTTTTCTCTGTCGGTTGCGGCTCAGCCGATTAGTTTACATTTCTAAATATGTTGTAATGTGAAATCACACCATCGCGCAAGTCTTGAGAAGTCAGGAGTATTTTCACTTCCAATTTTACATAAAACTTAATGGTACATTTTTTAAGAAAAATAATTCAAACTTTTATGCTTATTTGTGTCGAACTATGATCAAAACACACTCAGTTGCAATCAATTTGACAATAATTCAGTTTTTATCAAAAACAAAATTGTCTTTAATTTGTTATCATCATTGACACTTTCGAGTAAAAATTAACTTTCAACTGCACATTTTACAATCAACCTAGAAAAATAAGTGTTATGCTTTTGTATTTCATACCGAATGACATGATTATGTTTGTTTTCTTAATTTACTTGAGATTTCTTGTTGAAGCTATGGATTATACAGTTTAATGTAATACTTGATTATTTTCTGAATCAATCATCTTTGTATAACATACAAACAGAATCGAACAGAAAAAAAAACAATCTTTTATTATTTACTAATGAAAACTTTGAAATTACAGAATATAGTTTACTACGCAGTAAGAAATTGAATTACATAAAAAAATTGTTTGTTGAGGACTTTTTAATTGAATTTGATGAAACTATAGGGTGAAAAAGACTTACCTGTTCATAGAGTATATTATCTGCACTTATAAGATTTAGCTTTACAATTGATTTCTTCTGTCATAGAAAGAGCTAGTTTTGTTTTGAATACATTCCATCCGCATGTGGAAACAAAAACAATACATTGAATATGAAATCTATTCCGAAACAAAATCACATTTAGTAGATTTTGATCGTTGGTAAAAATTCAATAATGAAACATTACTATGACTTGAAATTTTCAGGCTATGTTTTCAGAATTTCATAGTTTAAGTATATATACATGAATCACTGATAAAATTCTATTATTATTAAAATATCCATACAATAGCACTATCTTCTAAATTTTTTGCATAAAATATGTACTGTACTTATTTTGTTATATTGTGTAATCAGTATACGTTGTCACACTCATATAAAATTCCATGAAAATCATATTTCAAAGGACCATGATGTTTGTTAAAGTTAAATAATACTCTATTATTTCACTTTGTTTTTCTATACTTCAAATGCAATACATAAGATTCAATTTTTATGACATCGAGATCGTTTTTGGATGTACTCAAAACTTTTTCTACTTTTTTTATTTGAACTAATCGTAGAATTTAGTATTTTTCTTTTTCATAAAGAGAAATTTTTTTCTTTAATCTACTGCTATCAATAACAATATATTGAATGTGACTTAACACACGATTGACTGAATTTTCTGTTTGATTCATTATTAACATTAGATATTTTTCTTTTCTAAATTTATGCAATAGAATGTTTATTGACATTATAATTATAATTTACACAAAAAAATCTCTTTATTTTTGTAACTCTACTGTTATTTGAATTTGTATTAGATTTCAATATTTAAAAAATATTCGTTTCCATGATGGTTTCTTAAAGGCTATAGTTGGCAAGTTTCACTCTTATTGCATGTCCACCGGACAACATTTTAAACTAATTGCCAAATATTTTGTAACTTAATTTTATTTCACAATTACCATCATCAATAAACAAAAATAGAGTATAAAATTCATATGTATTGTAAAAATTATTCAGAAAGTTACTAGACAAAGAAATATTTGAATATCGCTAGCATAATTTGATCTAATCGGTTGACACGTATACCACTGATTAATGAGTCTTTATAGTTCATACGAGACGTTGTCGAAAATTGTTCTCAAGTATTAGCAAATAGCTTTAACAAATCTTTCCAGAGTAATGAAAAAAATCAATTTTCTTTATTCCCTAAATAAATTATTAGTCATCTCCGCATTAGCGTGATTTGGTCTCGTATTTATACTACATTATATGTCTTGTAACTCAGCCTGTCCTCACCAAACAACAATATTTTGTTGATAAGAACTGCTATATTGTTTTTTTTATAAGTTCTAAAGAGTCACAGTTCTTTGTTGAAATAAATCACTAACATTCGTCTAGTCACTTTCTGGACATCCTATATATTCTAAAAGTAACTCTCTTTACCTATTCTATTTTCAGTATTTTCAGATTCTTTTTTTTTTCGAGGACGAGATCATGCTAGTAGCAGTGAAGTCTTTCATCTACTTCATAAATTTATAAATTATTAACTTTGATAATAAAAAAAACAACACCTTTTCAATCTACATAAAACTATCACAGTGTGATATATTTAACAAAGAAGTCTGTGTACATTTATACATTGTTCTTTAAAAAAAAACAAATTTTTCTTGGGCAATGATCACGCGATGTACACAAAACTCAAAAAGAAATTCAGATACATGAGGTACTATGAAAGCTTTTTCTCGCTCAGCTTTCCTGAAAGTCATAATTTGAGTCTGATTATTGTATTATAATGTATAGACATATTTAGGATCATGCGCAAAAATTCAGTCTTGTAGATTTTATAAATCATGACATTTTCTCCTTTGTTTCAGAGTAGCTACACACCATTTTTCGGTCTAAATGTGAACTCTGAAGCCAACTATTTTGCACCATGATTTTACACGAAAATATCATTTTTTTTATATCAATCACAAAATCCAATTTAAAGAAAATTAGACATGTTTCAATAGGGTTCCGATCTAGCTCACGTTCTCAGTTCGTCAATGAATAATCGAACACATTACGAAGCCTACTTCGTACTGGGAGAGTTCAAATTCAGATTGCAAAAATAGTGTGTGACTACTCTGAAAGAAATGAGAATTTATCATGATTCATAAAACCTGCAAGGCTGAAATTTTACACATAGTTCTAAATATGTCCATGCATTATAATACAATAATTAGATTTAAAATTATGACTTTCAGGAAAGTTAAACGAAAAAACATTTGTAGTCCTTCGTGCATGTTGAAGCTGACATATTCATGGAACATCAAATAGAAAACAAATAATAAACGAAGACACACAAGATTTTCGTGAAAAATTTATTAATTCATATGAAATGTCTTATTGATCAACTCAACCATCACATAGACTTGTGAATTCAAGTTTATCTGCACCATTTGAATCGAGTTCTCTGACAACTACAAGAACAACATTTCTGTCTCGTGTTTCTAGTAATATAACACCGACTGAGTATACTTCAAATATTCTATTCTTATCTGAACGAATATGGACAAGTGCAGCAAATAATTCTCATCTATTTCAAATTAATTGTCAACAAAATAATAACAGATGACTATGAAGAAAATTTTATCTAATAAATTTATACGAATATAACTAATATGCTATAGATATTTGTAAATTGTATTTCAATCTATATAATTAGATTCTTCCATCGCTCAAAAATCGATTATAATCCAGATGTATTCAAGTCACCTGCAATTTTCAAAATATGATGGCATTTTCAGAAGATACCTATCCAACAAGGGTCAAACATAGCTCATTTAGTAAGCCTAAATTTCTTGTGAACCGACATTCTGTATATTTGAAAGAGTATGTCAGACTACAGTGTCTGATTGGTCTATAACCTCCTAGGCCTAAAAAACATCGTCTATAAAAGTGCATTTACATAACATAATAAAATAGCTTATAACTTAATTGTTTTATTCATTTTGATTTAATAGTACAAAGAGTAAAATAATTATGCATGTATTCATCTATCTTATTGTGACTTTTTAATTAGTGAGAGCATTTGTATGGATGAATAATTTTCATGTCAGCTATATTTCTTAGCAAGTAATATCACCTAAAGCCTTCGACACATTAAAAGATCCTCGAAGAATACATGAAGCAAAAGACGTTTTAAAAGATTTCTTTCTTAAAACAGATTTTTCAAAAATAACTTATGTGACTTACTATTTGTTTTTTAGTGTTGATGTCCATAATAATATATAAGTTCAATATAGACAATATGTTGCTTTCATCATCATAGCAACGTATCAGTTTTCAGTTAGAAAAACCTCGAGAAACAGCTAATAGAAAAAAAAAGTCGTTTCCTCTATCGAAAATATATCGTGGAGTGACATTGAAGCGCTTTTGCACCATGTTCTAAACGAATTCTTTATGTTTCCTATACAACAAACGTCTGACGCAGTGCACATTTGCACGGATCACATTTGAAAAGAGCCTTCAAATATAGGAACATATTCAACAAAATCCCATCATGTATCTTCTAGATATTCAAAAACATTTTTAACATAAAACAATGCATTCATAAATCAAGAAAATCTAACTTCAAATATACGTATTGAGGTTAGTTCTACATAGTACGCCTTCTAAACTATAGAAGATATTTCATTTTGTAATAAGATCTAATGACATTTTTCGAAACATACATAAAAAACACTGAATGAATATTCACCTATTGTAGGTCTATTACCTGTTTATTCGCAGACATCTATATTCGTTAAAATTAGTTTGGAATTAAAAGCTATGCTAGTATAGTGCATTTCACTGTGAACGAATTTCATCTATACTAATCAAACCTCAATATAAGCAACTTATTAAAATAAATGTAATAAAAAATAATTCATTTTCTTTTTGTTTCAGTTATTTAGTTATTAAGAAGGTTAAATATTAGACTACTACTCTTCTTAGCAATGATTGTTTCTTTTTTTTATTCGTAGAATATTGCCTGTTTCTTCTATCATTCCATACGTGTGGAATCAGTAAAAAGAATTTGTTTACTAAAAATGAATTGGAACTAAGATTTGTCAACGAGACTACAAAAGAAAAGTTCGTATTTCAATCGACAAAATCAATGTTGATATAGTCAAATGTCGATTGGCGATGTATATATCATTAATCATTTCAATATATACCAAGCGTTCAACTTTATTCAACATCAAACATCGATAATGATTCTACACTTATATTCAATAGAAGTGTCAGAGATTATTATGTAAGTATTATGCAAACAGAATATTTTATACTATCGACATCAAATAATATAGCATGAAGTTCTATTGTATTACAATATCTTTTTCACAGTATAAGAATTTCATCTAGTTAAAAATTGTTTATTCTTCGTTGCTCAATAATGACTTTACCCTCCATGAATGTCCACTACGGCGGCGTCGCCATGGATATTTCTGTTACTCTTTAATTTAATAAAAGTTTCGACTATAATAATGCTTAATGCAACATACGATTCAAATAAATTTTAATATTTGATGAAATAAGTACAAGAGAATTATATCGTATATTTCCTATTGATAGTTATAATTCTTTCAAAAGGTTTATCCCGACATAAAAAACATAATGTTTTTCATTGTGAAAAGAAAAATAAATTAGCCCAAATCAATTTTATTTCTAACTGTTTTTCTTCTATTTATCTTTATGTCATGTTTGCATTTATTTTACATGTGTGTACAAAATCTTTCACTTCAGTATTATTACATTCCTTTTTCTTTTCTACTTTTTATGATTAGACTATCCTATGGGAAATAAATTATCATTATTTATTTCTATTCTATATTGAAAACAAAAACCAGACATAAAGTCATCGATCAATGTATTTCTGACATTTGTTTTTTGATATTTCATTATTATTATTAAATTGATTCGATTATTTATTATATTGTAAATATACATTATGAAAAAAAGTAGACACAAATCTCCTGCATGGCAAAATCTATACTAAACGATAAAAGTAACACCAAACAAGAATGAATATCTCATATGCGAAATGATGTCAGAATCCTTGAACTTCAGGCAAGTTTTTTGACCATCAAATTCAGAAATATATTAGAAACTTAGCAGCAGGAAACTCACTGATCAATTTTTTCTAGTTCAAAACAGAGCCAGTCAACAGATTCTTACTTTCAAGTTCCTACAATTTTTTCGAGTTTTTCAACCGGAAACATTGCATATTTCTTGATCTGGATAAATTTCAAGAAACGATTGAAACAAAGCGCGTATTGCTGCAAGCACATGAAGATCTTGGATATTTCTCATAAAAGAAGGTTAAAGAGTCAACCTTGATTGATCTGTACAAAAAGAGTGAGCTTTTTTTTTCTCATGTGCTTGATCCGTACAGATCTCAAGATGTGTTCATATCAGATGACTTTCATGCCATTGATGATTACTTAAATGGTTGCACAACTTATGTGAACATTTAAAGCAGTTCATACGTTGAACTCATGGAAATCATACAAATGAACACACTTGAAACAATCAACCAGAATAAAATAATAAAAGCTTCTCGGTTCAAGATGAAAAACTGCTCCTTGTCATTGAGGATGCCTGAATCTACTTACTCATATACATTCCCTTATCGATCTGCCTGTTGCAGACTTTTTTTTTTAATCTATGGATTTTATTATGAATCTAATCATTTTGAATGTAAAACTGAAGAGAAAAAAACGAAAAGCACGTATAACACATTATTAAAATTAGTTTCACACATCATAGATATCGTTTTCGGATTAAATAAAGTATTTGCTATCGCTAGCCTACAACGAAGGCAGACTTTTGTTGTTAACATATACCTCTCATAATATGTTCTATAAAGCATTTCGTTTGTGATTACCCTGATACACGCTTGAACAAGAGATTCAAGCACTTGAGCTTGCCACAAAGCCTCAAGATGTGTCCATATCATATGACTTTCTTGTTCAAGCTACTCAAATACTTCATCAGAATAACAGCAAAAAAATTCGAGTAGCGATACCAGAAATTTCAAGCGCTAGAAAAAAAAGATGTTTCAACCAAGTAAAAAAATGCAGGAGAAATCTTTTGAAACATTCAAATTTAAGTTCATTAATAATAATAAAATATTTATCAGTATTTTTAATAGAAACAAAAAAAAACAAATTTAATTCTTATTCAAGATTATACGAAACAAAACATAAAGAACTTTTTTTCATAATTATCCACACAGTAAAAAAGATTTTCTTTTTATGATAATAAAAAGTTAATGTATATATATTGAATTAAGCAAGCAAGAAGAAAACAATAATTTTTTTTCACAAAAAAGCAATCACAAGCATTTGAATAAAAAAAACCACAAAGTATTTAACCTACATAGGTGAGATTTCAAATAGAATTAAACGAGACCAAAAACAAAAAACAAATAGACATCCAAACAGTTCTTTCTTTGATTAATCTTTTTTTTTTTGTTCTATTTAACCCATAGTACCTGGTACTCGAGTTTGAGTTTGTTGTTGCATATTTGGAGCAGAAATATTTGAAAAATTATTTTGTTGTGGATATTGTTGAGCTGTACGACTCTTGAAAAATTTTGTTTCTTTATAAACAAACCACATACTACCAAGCCAAAGTAAAAAATTTAAAAATCCAAATATTACCGATACTGTTATATTGGCATAAGTACCAGCTAAGAGTACAAGAAAAAACAAATAACATTCAAAACAACGAACAAATTGAAAAATATCTTACATTCATATTCTTCACATTGTGGATCAGCAGAACAGTCCGGCACAAGGTTATATACATAATTAAATGAAGTTTGTGATCGTATATTCGATACTCCATGTGCCCATGCTGAACTACCAGCAATCCAAAAAATTGTCCATATTATTATGAGAAGAAAATCAATTATAGGAATACGTTCATTATAACGATATAGACGATCAGTTACAATATATAGTACTAGAAATACAAGCGATATTAACATTGCTGTAACGCCAGTAAAAACAAAAAATTCAGCTGATGGTTTAATGCTATTTGAAGTTGATAATGTTGATTGATTTTTGTTAAGGTTTGTATTTATTTGAGTATCTTGTAACTTATATGGATAAGACCATGAAACATTGACTGCTCCTGTGTCTGAACCTTTTTTTATAATTAGATAAGAACTACCATTACAGGCTGTAGCAAAAGCAAATATAGCAAATATAAATTGAAGCAGCCGAATGAGGCCGCGAGGCTCTAAACAAAAAGATGATTAATGATTTTATTAGTTTACTATCAATCCTTGACTTATTTGAATAGAAGTACTTAAGATCTTTCGGTTATTTTGAGAAAGAACTCTGCTTTATATCATTTATTTTAAATCAAATCATATTAGGAAAATTGCATGTCACAATAAAAGTTAAAGACTTCTATTTATTTGATGATAATTTAAGAAAATAAGATGAAGAAAATTCAACTTACCTTTGAGTACTCCGAAATAAAATGTCATTATATTTTCAAATATCTTTGATTGTAATGAATCTATTCAGAATATAAAAAAAAACAAATATTGAATTATTAATTAGCTAAGCAGGAAAAAATATCTTTTTTATGCGTCATTTATATAGGGAAGTTATTTTTATAGCTTTTCTTTCTTCTTTTTTTGCCTCCACATGTACTTAGGTCGTGTAGCTCATAAGTAACATTTATTATGATAAAAACATATATCTATAATAGAGCCATGCAAACTTTTCTTCTTCTCTATGGTATATACCTTCATATTGGTTGTATGTTGACGACAATAGTATTCCGTTCGATGTGTTTGAATGAATGAAAAGTCCTGATTATTCTGTTTGCTTCTTTCTTATTTTTTTTCTTCTTTTTCTATGACTCAGTAATGCAGGTGAGTAAAGTAAGAAAAAATTTCTCTTCAATTCTCTCTTCATCAAATATTTGTTGATGGCATCGATAAAAAAAAAAGCAGCCATAAGAAACAAGAAAGTAGTAGAAAGAAAAAAAGTCTCAAACAGAAATAAAACAGTAATGGTGCCATTGTTGCATCGTAAACCTTTCATTTCAATCGAAGAAAAAGAAAGAATAAAACATTGCTTAATAAAGTAGATGAACAGAAAGAAAAAGAAAAGGTTTCATGTTTTTTTTTATTTTTTTATTCTGTATGACAAAAGTAAATTATAGTCTATATAATAACAATTTATAATAACGATTAGAAAGAAAAAAGTCTCCTACAAAATTTTCTTTTTTTTTCTTGTCAATGAAACATAAATCATAAGTCTCTTATGATTGGTCAATTAATTGATTTTTATCATAGATGACATTGTTGTTCTTTGTTTTGTCTTTATCAAAACAAAAGTATTGCTTTTCATGAAACAATAAAAGATTAGAAGAAATGTTAATAATATCAATTGAATGACCTATTGTATCTATTTTATATCATTTGATAATTTATCAACCAATTATTAGTAAGAATACAAACTATGTATGTATAGAACTGCTGTAAAATAGTTCTTTCAACATAAATATATTGAAGAAAAAAGAACAATATAAATAATTCATGTGAGAATAAAAACAATAAATATTATTTGCAATTATTTCATGTCTTTTTATACGACATTAAACATAATTCTGGTTAATGATTAAAACTGATACTTTTATTATATCGAAAAGAATCACTTCTTATATTTTTCTTAATGTTTATCTCAAGTCAATAATTAAATTTCAAATAATGTTTTTTTTTGTTTAGGAAAATATGATCTTTTCTTCAAATAGGTATATAGAAAAACTTTTATAACGAAATAAGTTTCGTTGAAAATGGGACTATGAATTATGAGGATCTTATTCTATCGAACTCTGAAAATCTGTGAACTTAGATAAATCATAAGTGTCGTCTTAGCATTGGATTAAAATAATACTAACTGAAATATTTTTATATTAGGATCTTACACAAAAGTATTGCAATTAGTATTAAGTTAATGCAATGCTGATGCTGAGTCGACATCTCTAATTGTGAGCAAATCAAAATGTTGTTTGAAAATAAGTCCAAAAACAAAAAGTGCGAGTGCGAAAAAATTTTTCTATCGCACAGACACATTCTTCGTACGATAGAACATATTACGGGATGATAAACAAAAACTCTTATCTTGAAAACTTTTCATTTTCGTCTGTTATTTCGAAAACATTTATCTTTTCTATTTCTTAGACGATTAGAAAATGTGATATAAAAAAATAATTAAAAAAATAATTGTATGTTTATTATTTTTATTGTGATGAAGAGAGTTATTAATGAGAATGCCTACTGGTTATGATTTCACACATTTGATCAACTTTAACTGTGTCATAAAATCTGAAGTCGGTAAAATTCTAGAAGCTTTCGAAATTTGACAGGAGAAAATTATCATGCACTGTAAAAAAAAAAATAGTGTTACTAAGTCTGTATTCATAGAAACAATCTTTTGTTCTCCCGCGCAAGATTGACGAACCTTTTCAAGTTCGATTATTTCGTATGAAACCAAAAAACTTTCTTCCACAAGCCACATGTTCGATAGAACATCTATTTTTTAGAATGTAATCGATATTAATTCATATGAATAAGTTGCATTTTCGGCAAACTTTATTTTGTTATAAAAGTTTACCTATATACCATTTCAAGGTGAAATTCTATCCCTTAGAAAAATCTAATAAATAAAAACAACCGAATGACATTTTCTAACCATTCAAATATACATTGAATAACTAGCAATGTTAATGCTTTTTTTTTTCTACTTTTGCTGAGGTCAATTCATAAAGAATAAAGGTGAGTAATTATAAAAAAGCAATGCTCGTCCAACAAAATAGTCGAATGAATATCATTTATCCACATCGACACATATATGTATATATTAAAAAGAATAAATAAGATACATGAAAATATAATGATCGTTAGCTCAATTGTTACCTGTCGATATTCTTTTTGAAATATTTGATTATTTGTCTTCTGTTGATATTCTTCAATCATTTTTATCGTTGAATAAATATTTTTCAAGAATTATTATACATGAATACTTATGGCACATTCATATTAGTGATTCAGCAATGTCATTATCGATGTTCAATAATCTTTGTTGAAATGTTTTGAAATTAATAGGAGCTCGAGTTGTCTCATTACGTCTAACATTAAATGATATGATTGGTGGATGGTCACTCGTTTCATCATGTCTAAAATATCATCAAACAACATTACTTCGACGTCTTCATCTGATTGATATTCAACCACATGAATTTGATAAACTATTGCGCCATCATTCAATAAAACAATTAGATACTTTATTAATTGATATAGCACAATCTAATCTGTTCAACTGCCTTGAGGTTGAAGGAGTTTATCTAGCTAAGGTAAAAGAAACAAATAATTCTTCAGTTCATGATCAAATCTAAATCTATTAATGTTATTATGTATAAAATCAATTTTTTTTGTATTGTTTATGAAAGGTATGTTCGAAAATGCCTTGTCTACGAACTTGTCGACTTCCATTTAATATTTATCACGAAGTTAAAAAAAAAATCAGATAAACATTTACCAAATTTATCGAATACAAATCATCTTCGTCAATTGACTGTTGGTATGTACACATCACGTTTTCTCGAATGTTTATTATCCTGTATACCATTTATCGAAAGTCTTTCAATTGGTGTAAAAGGTTCATGGATATAAACTCGTAAGTAACATTCTATTATCTTTCAATTTATTAATTATTTGAATCTTTTAGATTACCTGTTGCTGTTGATAGTCATCTTCTTTCGTATCTGTCTTGTTTACGTATAGATTACGCAAATAACGTCAGTTTTCATCGAATTATTGGGCTTTTATCATCTGTATTTGGTCAACTTCGTCATTTGTCATTAAAATTAGAAGTGTGTACATTAAATTCTGATCCATTGTGTATATCAGATGATATTATTCAACAATTATGTATCGATTGTCTCAAACCGTCAGCAACCTGTAGTCTTAATCTATTGTTATATGTTGAGTATGACTTGGAACAAAAAATAATATTCAATTCATTTTTAAAATGTCCATTTACTAATCAATAACAACCAAGAATGTTTATTCAAGAACGTGATAATTTTGATATAGGTTTTGATTATCATTGTTTCATGGTATACACTCTACCATAGAATGACACAAAGCTTTCAACAGACCTGTTTTCTACAGATCTCGAAAAGTATATTTAAAATAATATTATTTCTTCGAAAGATCTATAGAAGTCTTTTTTGTTTTATATATTTAGATGTTGTCAAATGTCGATTAATGCAGTAGATTTGTTTCCATATGCTAATGAATTATTCCTGTGTGGTTATAAGAACAGAAGTAATCTTCCACAGCTCGTTAATAGTAGAAGTTCTATATTAATCTCGGAACTCGTGTCAATCAACAAGTAAGGATTTCTATTTTAAATAAAACTTTATTTGATATTAGTTTATCTATAAGTTGTGATTTGACTAATATTTATCTTTCATTTTAAGAAAATTTTTTTTCTAACAGTTATTGAAATTTAATGTTAGTAGCAAAAAAAGATTAGTATAGAGTTTAAATTGATTATATAACTATATTTATTGATTTCTGTTGAATAAATGAAATTTTCTCTTTATTAAATTCAATCACTTTATATGGACGATATGACATAGACATTACAAAATGCTCAACATTTTTGTACATTAGTCTCGAATCGATTACCTAATTTGAAAATAATTTCGTTTATTATTCATGATTCATATGAACAATGGTCGTGGAAGCCATTGCGTATTGTTGACGGTAAAAATAAGTCTACAAAACGTATTGTTAATCTTATTTATTTTCTTGTTGATCATTTGCAACAACTTGTTTCGCTTCAAATCACTTTTCTCAGCATGAAGTATTCTAACACACCTTGTTTTCTACATCTAATCCGACGACAACTATATCAATATCCACTTTTTCGACCTTATCGATTACGACGTGTTTCGGAAATGATTCAACTTTGACTCTAGGATCACATTTATCATGTTTTACTCATTTTGTTATTGTAAATTTTGTCTATATAAAAACGAAAACATGTTCAATTTGATACTGATATTTTCAAAACTAGTGAAAATGTTTCTTTTTTTTTGCCAATGAAAAAAGATGATCAAAAAGTTCCATCTCAATTTGTATTAGAATTATTTTTACAGTAAGCATATTTAGTATGATCGATATAAGAATTTTCTTTTATTTCCTCGTTCTATTCTACTTATATATTTAAGTGAACTTACTCTCATTCCTGTTCTTTATTTATCAAATGATATATTACGAACCACTGTAAGTGAAAAAAAATATTCACCTGAATTAGAGAGCGATCACAGTTTCTTGTTGATTTTATTTACTGGAATTTTCTGATTGATTTTGATCAATGGCAGTATCAAATCAAATTCAATCTGTTTATATTAAATTATCTTCGATTATTGAACTACAATCCGACGTTGTTAGTTTAAATTATTCCATGAAAAATGTATCTTTAAATGGTACGCATATGACTTCAACATCAAGGAGCAAAAAAAGAGAAAAACGATTATGAATTATTTATATGTCGATATAAGTAGTAACTTATATAATCCGATCATACTGAATTTGGCGAAGTTATCTAAAGATAAAAATCGATATAGATTAAGCATTAAAATTATCGATAATCAACAAATTATGTTTCAAGGCATAAAGCCGGTTATGTTAACTCATTTCGGCTTAACAAATCCTAAACTATTACCAACATTAAATACATTTTATTTGAAATATTTTGATGGGGTTTCGCATGAAGGAGATGAAGATGAAGATAATGACAGTGATAAGGAATAAAGAAAAAATGACGCTTATTTTATTAAATTCATCCCATTTTTTATGTACTTTCACAATGTTTTTAAATAAAATATTTGATGATACTAATCATCATGAATAAAAAGATTCTTCTTGCTCTTTAAATTTACATTCAAAAGAAGTATTTTTTAATGCACGAAGAGTATCTTTTTCATTTTATTTTTTAAATCTAAAAATCTCTTGAAAATGAATATAACTGAACAAAATTCTCACGTACCAATTCACCGTAAAAATGTCCCTAATCTAAATAAATATATTCCTTGATCATGATTATTATTATTATAAATATTTTTTTCTTACTCGTCGAAAACTTTCATTGATAATCGATAAGAATATACTTATACAAACCAAAACAACCAAAAGAATAAATGAACTAAAAGAAAATGGTGCCAAGAAATGCTGCTACATCCGTTAAATCCATTGAATCAAATTTCGCGTTAATGTCATTTCAAACAATATTTGTGGTATATGTAAGAAAGTTGAAGAAGATGAAATTTTTGTAATAAATAAGAAAACGAAATGCTAGCAATATATAATTGAGAACGTCATTGCAAATGAAATTAATTCTTTTTCTTCACATTGAAGAGTTTGGAGATATAAGCAAAGACGAGAATTTAATCGATGAAGACGAATTTATTTAATTGTACCGACAAAAAAGCAACAAAAATGAGAAATAAAAAATGTTAAAAGATCATTTATTTATATTGACAATTGTAAATTTTTATAACCATATCCATTATTTTCTTTTAATAATTTAATATAATGATCACATTTTCGACGACGTCAATACATAAACTTCGACATCAAGACATGAACATATGATCAGATCTAGTTCAATTAATGACCAAAATTGTTGATTAAAAACGAAATTGTTGGTAAATTCCACCTGTTGATAAAAATTCAATGAAAAATGCAGCTGAAGTAAATGAAGCAACATTTCAATTAAACAAATTTAATTGAATTAGAATGGCTCTTGTATGATTATTAATCCATTTGAATTGATAAAGCAAAGATAAATTGCTTCGAATTAGAGATAAACAACCTCGAAATTCATAAACATGGCCATCACCACTAGAACTTCATGATCACCTATATTTCTATTGAAAAAATTGATGAAAAGCTGAATTCTTTTTATCTTTGTTTCATTTATCTATCCAAATTTCAAATGAACGTTTTTCTTCATTCGAAAAATTATAATCGCATCGACATGACGAATTAGTATAACATAATTCTGCTTTGATTCGAAATTGTCTCATGGTTACCGAGACTATTAATCAACTAGATTATCTTTAATAAAACCACATAGGTTTCTCATTATTTCCTCATTATACCATTGTTGACTTTTCAAATCCGCAAATTTAATTCCACAAGCAATTAGAAGATGTATCGAAACACCAACTTATAACACACAGAAACCATACGTAATGAATACGCAGCAACAACGAAAACTCAATGGAGATTTCACTTTTTATTTTCATCAACATCACATTCACTAAAATTAAATCAAAATCTATATAGAGAAGTAAACAGAATGTGAATGACTCAATAATAAGAAATAACTTTTCTGCTTACAGAGAAAGCACCATAGAAGCAGAGAACACTATTTTAGTCATAGCTAATTTTATCAATTTGATACTGTATGAAGTTACATTATACTATTCCGAAACATGACGTCATATTAGAAGGTACTTACCTAGGTAATCCATATGAAAATGTTTTTTAAAAGGATCTAGAGTACAATAAATTCTTTTAATGAAAAACTTAGGAAAAAGTCGCATATGTGAACAGGTGGCCGTAGATATGCTCAAGCGTTTTTTATTATAGGTAGTATTCATGTAAAACAAATTGTACACCTTTCATTTAGAAATTATCATTTGAAGAAACGAGCGTTGTATACATATTTA